>CM070874.1:145530796-145628296 GCA_036365515.1 Torymus aiolomorphi
ATACTTTATATTTACTATAAGTATAGCTCATGGCAAGACAAAAAGGCAGGGTTTTGAAAAATTTTAAAATATTCATTATTTTTCGAGATATATTGATTTTTTGAGAAAAAAGCGCTCTCCAAAATTGGCTATTTCTCGTCGACGGAGGGTCGTACAGTAACGATCGAGCACTTTTATTTTTCTAGATGAGTTGTTCTATCATGTTATTACACAATTATAACGAATTTTTCAATTTTAATGCTCACTTTGAAAAAGTATCCTCTTTTTTGGACGTGTTTTTTTCGTATGGCTTTTTCAATTTTTATTTTATAGTAATGGCTATTATAGCAATCGATTAGTGACATTTTTTCACGTATTTAAAAAAAAAAAGTTTCTACGATCTTCTGGAGCCGAGATTATGTTTTTATATTTAAAAAATCTCGAGGACGCAATTAACATGTTACAGCGGTGGAGTTTGTGGGAGGTTACTATCGAATACCTATATTTTCAATAAAAAAAAAATACTAGGATATGGTTTATTGATTACTAGTATTAATAATTAAGTGATAAAGTCTAGCGCGCGGGCGCTTCGTGCGTCAGCTGTGGAGGGTGGCGGATTCAAAATCGACCGTGCTTAAAAAATCTTCATTATCTCGGCTTCTAAATGACGCACAAAATCCATTGTACTTAATCTGGGGTAGCTCGACGAGATGAACACGAATATCACGAATTCGTTCGCCTTAAGAGCAAAATTATTCCGGAATTTTTTTATTTTCGTTAAGTTATAATTTTTGTTGTACTATTTTCGTTATTTTAATAAATGTTTATTATTACAACAGTATTTTGCTTGTAAGACTTTAACTTTTCTACTACAAAATTATTTTTATTATCTCAGTAATTAATTATTTATGAAACGAAATTAAACAAATTAATAATAACATAAATTTTGAAAAATATACTTTATTAAAATATTATTTTATTACATAATTATTTATAAAATATGTATACATTCATCATAATGAAAATAGTCTTCTATAAATGTCTTAAGTTTACAAAACTTTTCTCCTCTTTGTTGGATTATTATCTTCCTCATTTTCTTGTCCCTCTTCTTCCATATTTAGGTCAAGAAGCTTTTCGAAGGCATCATTAGAGTCCTCGTCTATTTCGATGTTGGAAGCAGTTTTGAAATTTTCACATTGTGTTGCGTCACAATGTGAGCAAACACTTATATATTTAAGGACATTTTTTCTACAACCACATGCGTTTGTTCTACAACCACTTGCGCAGCTACATGATATTTTTTTGATTATTTCGCCAGGTATCAACGGTTCTTCACTATAAACTGGCATTATTATATTCTCTGTAATTTTCCACCCCCACAGAGTTACATCGTTTTCATTGCCCAAACATTGCTGTAATTGCAAATAAACTCTGTAGGCATGTTGTTTGGCAGCTCCTTCAGTAGGGGGAAGATTTTCTAATTTAAATGAAGCTCGAGACGTAGATCGTTTGAAATGCTCATAGCGATGTTCGTTAAGCTTTACATTAATTTTATTACTATATAACAGAGAAACTATTTTATACATATTCTTAGCAATTTCATCACGTGGAGCATTTTTTTATAGAAAACATCTAGTAATTAAAGGTAAGCATGATTAGAATTAAATACTTTTACTAATTTGTTTTTTCCTTGTTTGTAAAATGAAGAGACTGTGTCACAACCTGATACGGCGTGTAAGAAGGCTACATACTTTGATAATTCTAAATGTTTAAAACTGTTATTAGAGTACCATCGATCTACGTCTCGCCCCTTTCCTTTTTTCAAAAACAAAATCGTCTTTGTAATATGAATTAACTGCGTTAAAAGTACAAGTAGATCTATATCCTCTCCAACTATGACACTAAGCCATGAGATTATATTTCGACCGAACGCAGGTATAAAGACCGTTGTAAACACTTTCTATAGCTCCCTTTAGAGCAGCTGCTTTGAAGCTATAGTATTTTATACTGTCGAAGTGGGGACATATAACGGACGTCAGATGACTAATCCATTTGAAATATACATATGTATTTGCACACACACACACACACACGCACGCACGCACGCACGCACGCACACACACATATTTTATAATTATGTAATAAAATAATATTTTAATAAAGTATATTTTTCAAATTTATGTTATTATTAATTTGTTTAATTTCGTTTCATAAATAATTAATTACTGAGATAATAAAAATAATTTTGTAGTAGAAAAGTTAAAGTCTTACAAGCAAAATACTGTTGTAATAATAAACATTTATTAAAATAACGAAAATAGTACAACAAAAATTATAACTTAACGAAAATAAAAAAATTCCGGAATAATTTTGCTCTTAAGGCGAACGAAATCGTGATATTCGTGTTCATCTCGTCGAGCTACCCCAGATTAAGTATACAGGATTTTTGTGCGTCATTTAGAAGCCGAGATAATGAAGATTTTGTAAGCACGGCCGATTTTGAATGTACAAAATCAGCTTTGCGAGCGCCCGCTCGGTATTCGATAGTAACCTCCCACAACCCCATCTAGATTTTTTTTAAATAAAAACATTATCTCGGCTCCAGAAGGTCGTAGAAACTTTTTTTTTTTTGTAAATACGTGAAAAAATGTCAGTAATCGATTGCCATAATAGCCATTACTATAAAATAAAAATTGAAAAAGCTATACGAAAAAAACACGTACAAAAAAGAGGATACTTTTTCTAAGTGATTTTATGAGCATTAAAATTGAAAAATTCATTATAATTGTATAATAACATGATGGAACAACTCATCTAGAAAAATAAAAGTGCTACATCGTTACTGTACGACCCTCCGTCGACGAGAAATAGCCAATTTTGGAGAGCGCCTTTTTCTCGAAAAATCGATATATCTTGAAAAATAATGAATATTTTTAAATTTTTCAAAAACGTGCTTTTTTGTCTTGCCATGAGCTATACTTGCAGTAAATATAAAGTATCCAGGCATAAAATTGTCCGAGTACAAGAGAATCCGATTTTTAGAAGTTTTTTCGATATATCTCGAAAAGTAACAAAAATCGATATACATGTATTTACATGAATCGATAGATCTTTTTAATACCTACAACTTCCTCATTTAACTTTTTTTTATCCGAGTTATAGTTTTTTTTTTTTTTTTTTTTATTGGCGAAAACCGTTTTATCCAACTTTGCGAATTTTTTTGAACAAGTTCGCCACTTCGGCTGCGGTTGTATGAAACAGAAACGTGATTCAGAATTTAATTTCCTACACAGCCATATTTTTTTTATCCGGGATGGAATTTCTGTAAATTTAACTTTAGGCCGTGACAGATTGCTTGGACTATTATTTCTTTAGTCACATATAGGTATAGAATAACATGTGGTCCTGGAAACTAACGTTATACAAGTTTAAATAAATATATATATATATATATATATATATTTCTCGAAAGGGGTTTATAAAGCCCGTTTTTTTATATATAGGGGGTATCGAGCCCGATTTTCATTATGCAGCCCGGGCTTCATAATATCTCTAAATATAGGGGTTTATACGGCCCGATCTAGAGTCTATAACCCCAGGGTCCATTATTTCTTTAGTCACTTGCCACAGGGACTCCGGGCTGTAGGTATTAATATACAGTCTTGGGCTACATAAACCCCGATAAGTGTATATATTTTATATATATATATATAAATATATGAAACGCTAGTTATGCAGACACTTTCCGAAATTTAAATAAACTTATGCAGACAGAGACCGACTTATGCAGACGTCAGCATAAGTAGAGAGATTATTTCTTTAGTCACGCTAGACTTGTGCAGACACTTGTATAAACGGTACTACACTTATGCAGACAGGTCACGTGGTCTTATACATTGGTGTCAGCATAAGTCCATGTTTATATGATTATATATATATATATATATATATATATATATATATATATATATATATATATACACACACACCCTTTTCCCCCCTGATTGTAATTTAAACTGTTTTATACTGTTTTATATTGTTTTATACTGTTTTATACTGTTTTATACTGTTTTATACTGTTTTATACTGTTTTAAACTGTTTTAAACTGTTTTAAACTGTTTTAAACTGTTTTAAACTGTATTAAACTGTATTAAACTGGATTTCCGGGACGTCCCAGAAATAACAATCACGTCCCAGAAATAACAGTTATATACATTTTAAATTCCTAGAAATAACTGTTATATATATATATATATATATATATATATATATATATATATATATATATATATATATATATATATATATATATATATATATATATATATATATATATATATATATATATATATATATATATATATATATATATATATATATATATATATATATATATATATATATATATATATATATATATATATATATATATATTGTAACGGGCAGCGCGGAATAATATTTCACGCGGCGATATTCCGTGGGATAATATTTCGCGAGGCAGAGTCGCGGGGAAAAGCGTCGAGGCAAGCGCGAGTCCGCGCGATGTAAACATCGCGCGGCAACCTTGACCGAGGAGGGGCGCGTGTCGAGAGAGAGAATTTCGGCAGTTCGGCAGTGTCGAGGATCCGAGACGCACCTTCCCGCGCCTCGCGAAATTTAGGAAGAAACTCGTGCTTGTGGCGAAGAGGAAAGTGCGCGGAAGGAGAGAGACACAAGGCTGCGTTCCTGCAGTCGACGCGCTGCAGTGAGGAGACGCCGCCGCAGGCCGAACAGCGAGAGGAGGAGAGAGAGAGAGAGAGAGCGCGCGGAGCCGCTGCAACCCACGGGACCGCGGTTCTGCCACAGCGAGAGGAGACAGCGCGCAGCCACAGCCAGCTCGAAGCTTCGCTCCCTGGGGCTTGGAAAAAGCGGGAACGAGAGAAAAAGGAACGAGGTAAGCCTGGCCAGGCCGCGCGCGTGCGAGCGAGCATCGGCTTCCTTCGAGGACGCGAGAGTCCGGGAGGCCGCTGCCGGTGCGTGAGGTCCGCCGACGCGGGCGAGCACGGCGATCGCGCGCGGCGATCGTCGTCCGTCGGTGCGCGACCAAGTTGCGTGCGTGTGTTCGTGTGTGTGCGTCGGCGTGCACACACGGCGCTGATAGCTGCGAGCGCGGGCGCACCACATTCTCGTGTGTAATATTCGTGTAAGTTCTAATGCCTCCGGGGCAATAAACTGATATTGTTTTATTTGAATCACACGCTGAGTCGAATCGAGTTCTTTGCGCGAATCCCCTCCCCTATTTCAGGTGCTTGGCGGAGAGGATACCGCCGCCTCCGCGAGTGTGTGTGCGACGACACGCGCACGGAGCTGAGCGGCCGGGAAGACACGCTCGGAGAAATCGCGACGACGAAGTCGCGGGTTGTAGCGCAGGTAGGTGCGCGGCGGCCGCCGGTAAGAGGAGCCGACGGCAGCCGACGGACTAGAGCAGCGAGTGTAGCGACGGCGTGGGTCTGCACGTGAGTGCTCGCGCTTACACCCAGTGCTGCGCCGTTCATCGGCAATTCCGCCTTGTGCGACGGCATATAGCCGGCGCTTTAGGTGCACTAAGCACCCCGTTACAACTGGCGCCCTAAACGTGTGGGTACACGGACGCCGAGCACCACGAGCGTGCAGGAAAACCCGATTCGTTCTGGTCGAATCGGGAGAGGGAGTCGAGATAGCGCTTTGGCGGAAAAAGACACTTTGTCGTTTTTCTCTGTTCTTTTCCCCTTCGCGGCGGTAATAGAGAAAAATTGCGTTTCTCTCCAAATTTATTGTTTTTAAGAGAATTCGCAAGGGGAAAATTATTCTTCCCCGACAAAGCGAAATTGAGAGAGAGAGAGAGAGAGAGAGTGAGAGAGAGAGATTGAACGATAATCGAGTGGTGCGCTCCCGCAGAAACGCCGCGCGTAGTGCGAAATAAAAATACCGCGTACGCGCCGGACTAAGAAATTATTTTTTGTTGCATGTGAGCGTGTGTGCGAATAACTTTGCGAGCACACGAAGCTCGCAAAGCAAAACGGTAGATTGTACTACAACGGGAGCTCCGATTTTCCTCTGGTTTCTTTTTACAGTTTCCGATTTCTTTCTTTCGAATTTCCGTGAAACAACTTAAAAAGAAAAATTATTTTTTTTTAGTTTTCTGGGTTTTTTATGAAAGAGAAAATTCGTGATTATTAGAGGATTATCGTCGCGTACGGAGAAATTTTTTTTTAAATAAAGAACTTCCTTCCGCCGCTTCGCGAAGTATACCTGCACAAATAAATAGATTTTCGTTTCCTTTTCTATTTTTTTTTCTCTTTTCGACTGATTTCTTCGAGAGTAAACTTTTATAATAGAAATTACAGCATTGGAAATTTAAATTAACTTAAAGGTCTACGGAACGAAGTTGAAAGTTTTTTCTCGATCCGGCGGAGCAGCCGCCGGATAGATAAAGCGACGGAAGGAAGTGGTTCGTCGGCCCAGCAGTGACAAGAGCAAGTCACAACTGGGGGCCGAACCAGGATACGCACACGCGCACTCACCCGGAGTATACCTAGTTAGGAGCAGATACATTATAAATTATTCTTTTTTTTGTATTTTCGGTGCGCCCAACCGAAGCGTGCGTAGGTTTAGCCGCATAAAGGTATACTCGCGGGAGAGATAATTGTCACGGAGACAAGCGGAGGACGGCGCCCATAAAAATGAGTGCGCCGACCAGCAAACCGAATGCGACCTTGAAGGCTCTGGACAACTGGTGCAGATGTATCACAGAGGATGAAACTCTGCGATACAGCAGCGCTCTGAAACTAAAAACGAACGGTGACACGTTCAGGAAATTAGGGCGTCTGTACAAGTGGCTGTCGGGCGAGTATAACCCCGACGATTTCGAAAAATCGGGCGACACCGACGAGCATGATGCCTGGGTCGAGCGTGTATACGCTCGACAAGCGTTCCTGGATCGCGTAGCAGCGGCAGACGCGGACATATCCTGGGCCAATTCATCGACAGACGAGCCTCACCCGCTCGAAGGACTGATCTCAGACGAGACAGTCCTCGATAATTATGATCGGAGCCGCCAGTGGGTGAACGACACCACTCGAAGAAACGACGACGATTCGACACACTCCGAGAACGACGACATCGAGACGGGCAACAGGAGCATCAGGAACACCCAGCAGACGAGTAACGGCGGACTCGCAATGTTCAAGATGACAGCACCGGACGGCACAGAAGTGGAAGTGCCGACCGATTGGGCCATGTATATGGCCGCAATGAGCAAAAAGATCGACTCACTGAACGAGTCGATCAGAGAGTTGGCATCACGGACCCCGCATCCAGCTGCAAACAGCACGAGTATAGATGTAAGGGACATTGCGGAGAGACGGGTTACCTTCGAAAACATAACCGCCAATAACAACCAGGAGAGATACAGACAGCCGAGGCAACAAGCTCAACAAACCTCGAACAACCAACAACTTCCGCCGCCAGTTACCCCGCTCTCTCACCGCCAGAGGACTGACGGAGCCTGGGGGGAGGGAAGATCTCAGAGCAGACAGTATCCGAATATACAGGCTTCTGAGATAAGACGGCAAAACCGAGGAGGATCGACGCTGATAGACAACGTCGACATAAATCGCACGTCGAGCGGGAATACCCGGGACATCGGTCAAATAGTCCGTCGATGGGGCTACAAATTCGCCGGTGAACCGGGGGTAAGTATAGACACTTACCTCGAGCGCGTCGAAGGAAGTTGGGAGCTAGCAAAGCTCACCGAGGTCGAGATGTTGAGCGCCCTCCCAGAACTGTTCATCGGCGTCGCGGCGACTTGGGTACGCTCCAACAGGTCCGTTTGGTCGACCTGGGTGCAATTCACTCGGAGGATTAGAAGATGGTGCGGTGTCACAGACCACGTGCAGCAAAGGTTGGCACACGAAGTCGCACTGAGGACGCAGGGACCTGAGGAATCAGTGCGTGACTATATCACCTGTCTCGAGGCGATGATGCGACGGATGGAGCCACCACCGTCGATTGAGTTTTAACTCGCTACGCTGCACCGCAACATGAAGCCGCGGCTGCAGCAGCTCGTGCGACGCAACGAGTTTAAGAGTATTGAAGCTCTGCTGGACTTGGCAATGGAAGCCGAGCTAGTGGTGGAGGCCGAGAAATCATTCAAACTCCCACCTCCGCCGGAGTCGTGCGTGTACGCAGACTTCGCGTATAAACCAAAAAGGCCGACAACGCCGAAGATGAAGGTGGCAGCGCTGGGGACGAAACCACCGTCGACGCCGCTCCCACAGAAATCGGCATCGCTGGAGGAAACAATGGCCAAATTTGCTGGGATGATCCTAGACGGGATCAAGAAAATTCAGGCTCAGAATTCGGCACACGGCCCGCCGCCAGTGCCTTCTCCCGCGGTAGCAAACGGAGACACCGGCACGAAGAGAAAGACGGTCCTGGCGAGACACAGGAGAAAGCCGTTCAAGCGCCGATTCCACTCGAGCTCGAGCAGCGAATCAGGAGGCGACGAGCGAAAAAAGGAGTCGCAGAGGAAAACGACCTCGCCGACGTCCCCGACGCGCAGGACGACCTTCAGCTGCTACGGGTGCGGAGCACCGGGAGTGATCCGCAGGAATTGCGCGAAGTGTGCGTCGGAAAACGTGCAGCAGACGAAGTAAGCGGGGTGACAACTTCGTCTGCAGAGGACCCCGCGCAAACTGCAGAGAGCGAGACGAAAGGGACCAGCGAAAACGACACGGAATCTCGTTGGTGGCTCCAAGTCTCGATCGGAAATTTCCGATTACGAGCACTCTACGACACGGGAGCGTCGCGCACTGTAATGGGCGCTGTAGGCCTCCAGATGGCCTCAGCACTCGGGAGGCAGCTGATGCCGAGTTATGGCCGCCGAGCGAAGGTAGTCGGTGGACAGACGGCACGAATCGCCGGCTACGTGGAGCTTCCGTTTGAAGTAGCCGGCGTCAAGCGAGATATCCGAGTAGCAGTGATTCCGGACGACAAAGTGGATTGCTACTTGGGTGCGAACTTCGTGAGAGAATTCGGAACCCTCCACGATCCTATCAAGAATCAGCTGATAGTGACCGCAGCGAACGAGCAACGCGTCGATCTAGAGGTCGCCGCGGTTTCATCAATCGAAGCTCTCAAGATGTCGGCGATAGGTCTCGAGGACGTGTCGGAGGGACAGCGTCGAGAGATGGAAGAGGTAGTCGCGCGGATATTGGGAGAGTCAGATGACGCCTTAGGTTGCACGTCGGCCATGAAGCACCACATCGATGTGGGGAGCGCTCGGCCGATAAAGCAGCGTTATTATCCGGTGTCAAAGAAGCTCGAAGAAAAGATGCACCGGCAGGTAGTGGAGATGCTTGTCTCCGGGGTGATCGAGCCATCTGTCAGCGCTTGGTCGAGCCCGGTGGTGATGGTACGGAAAGGCGTCGACAAATATCGTTTCTGCATCGACTTCCGCAAGCTGAATGGGGTATCGAAAGCGGACGCGTACCCTTTGCCTTACATGGACGCGATATTGCGCAAACTGCGGAGCGCACGATACATATCGACGCTGGATTTGAGCGCGGCGTACCATCAGATTCTGTTGACGCCGGAATCTAAGGAGCTCACGGCATTCACCGTCCCTGGACTGGGACTATATCAGTTCACGAGAATGCCATACGGACTGTCGTAGGCTGGAGCGACTTTCCAACGATTGATCGATAAAGTTATCGGCCCCGAGCTCGAGCCATATGCTTTCTCGTACTTAGACGACATTATAATCGTGACAGAAACGTACGAGGAGCATCTGAAGTGGCTCGAGCATGTGCTTCAGAGGATAAAGGAAGCGGGGCTGACGATCAACCGGGAGAAGAGTGTGTTCGGGAAAACCGAGGTTAAATACCTCGGCGTGCTCGTCAACAGAGACGGATTTCGGCCCGATCCCGATAAGATCAAGCCGGTCATCAATTTTCCGGTACCCAAGAACTTGAAGCAGCTTCGACGCTTTATGGGGATGGCGTCGTGGTACCGGAAGTTCCTGAAGGATTTCGCTACGATCGCTGAGCCGCTGACGGCGCTCACTAAAAAGGATCGGCGATACGAGTGGGGCGACGCGCAACAGGAAGCCTTTGAGAAGGTCAAAGTGCTTATAGCGTTAGCCCCGGTGCTCGCAAGGCCGGCGTTCGACGCTCAGTTCGTCGTACAGACAGATGCGAGTGACACTGGCATCGGCGCCGTCCTACTCCAAGTTATAGATGGCCAGGAGAGAGTGCTGGAGTTTGCCAGCCGCACACTGTCTCGAGCGGAGCGCAACTACAGCGTCACAGAACGAGAGTGCCTCTCCGTGGTCTGGGCGATCCAGAAATTTAGGCCATATATAGAGGGCTATCACTTCCTGGTCGTCACAGATCACAGCAGCTTGCAATGGCTGCACAGCCTCCACAGTCCTACTGGGAGACTGGCGAGATGGGCTCTCGAGTCACAGGGCCACTCCTTCGACGTCGAGCACAGAAAGGGAGCTCTAAATTACGTGCCCGACGCGTTGTCGCGCATGTACGAGGATGAAGACGACCTCGAGGTGTACGCGAGTACCTGGGCGGCTGGTACCGAGGACGAGTGGTATCAGTCGTGGTTAGACGAGGTGAGAAACGATCCTACGACCCATCCTCGATGGAAAGTGGTAGGGGGTCGTCTATTCTACTTCATCGCAGACGAAGTAGTAGAGGCAGCGGTCGCCGACGACGAGGCTTGGAAGCTCGTCGTGCCGCGCGAGCAGCGGCGAGAGGTGCTGCGCGAGTCACATGAGGACGCGACCGCCGGGCATCAAGGCCGAGAGAATACTTACTCTCGAGCCGCCCGCATGTACTACTGGCCGAAGATGTACGAGGCAGTACGCCAGTACGTGAAACGGTGCCGTGTTTGTCAACAGACAAAGGCTGAACAACGACCACCGGCGGGATTGATGGGCCAGCGAGTGATAGAACGGCCGTGGCAGGTAGTCGCTGGAGACGTGACCGGGCCGTTCGTCAAGAGCAGACACGGATACGAGTATATCTTGGTGTTAGAAGATCTGTTCACTCGCTGGGTGGAGTGTATACCTATCCGTAAGGCCAACGCTAGGACTATATTGAAAGAATTCAAGGAAAGAATAGTCCTGCGCTTTGGTACTCCCGAGGTATTCTTGTCCGATAACGGCACGGAGTTCAAGAATAAAGCCGTGGACGAATACCTCGAGGGGATCGGCGTCTATCACTCGACGACGCCGCCGTATCATCCCCAGGCGAACCCTGTAGAAAGGGTAAACAGGACGTTGAAAACGCGCCTGACTGCGTTTGTCGAGAATTCGCACGCCGAGTGGGACGAGAAGCTGCCAGAGTTAGCATTTTCATTGAATAATGCTGTACACTCGGCCACCAGCGTGACGCCGGCAGTGTTAAACTACGGCAGGCAGCCGATGCCGCCTGCGACGACGCGACGCGCGCAAGAGCGCGCCGCACTTGAACAACGAGAGACAGAGGCTAGAGACTCGTGGCTAGAGAGGCTGAGAGACTTAGAGCCAGTAAAGGAACAGGCCGCGAGAAAGGCGGCAGAAGAGCACCAGCGTCAGGCGACGTACTACAACGCGCGCCGGAGGGAGGTCAAGTACAGGGTCGGTGACCTAGTTATGAAAAGGAACCGAATACTCTCCTCGGCAGCACAAGGCATTTCTGCGAAACTAGCCCCGAAGTACGCCGGCCCGCTGAAGGTGATTGAGATTACGGGCACTAACACGGTGAAGGTCGTCGATGAGCACGGCAAGAGTGAAGAGGTGCTGCACGTCTCTCATCTAAAGCCTCTCAACGACACGGCGGAGTCATCGGACGTCTCCGTCGCCGAAGAAGACGACATCGAAGAGCCACAACCACCGAGGGAACCGACAAGCGACCTGGTGACGCGCGACCCACCGGAAGTCGGCGGAGCGCCGCCGAGCGCGACACAATCGGTAGAGAAACGTCCACCGGGGCGGCCGCGAAAAACGGTTCGCGTCGTGGTTCCTGCGAGATCGAAGGAGGCGCCCGAAGCTCCAAAACAGAACCTCGGGACGGGAAAGCCCCGAGGAAGGCCAAAAGGCTCCAAGAACCGAATGGAGCCAACGGCGGAACGGAGGGTTTCGCCGCGGTCGACGCGCGCGCAAAGACTAGCAGCGAGACGGGGGGGACAAGAGCGACTCTGAAGCACCGCCACCACGGGTGTACGCCCCCTCTTCGGGGATAAATAAAGAGAGGGGTTAGCCCCGATATTTTTCTATGCATCTTGTTGTTCTTTTCTTTATGCCTCACCCAGCCATCCTTCGCCGGTAACGACGCGCTGCCGTGAAGGTAAGCGAGGAATCAGAGCGAACTCTCCCGAGGCATAGTTCGCGTCTGGTCGGGGGGTGTAACGGGCAGCGCGGAATAATATTTCACGCGACGATATTCCGTGGGATAATATTTCGCGAGGCAGAGTCGCGGGGAAAAGCGTCGAGGCAAGCGCGAGTCTGCGCGATGTAAACATCGCGCGGCAACCTTGACCGAGGAGGGGCGCGTGTCGAGAGAGAGAATTTCGGCAGTTCGGCAGTGTCGAGGATCCGAGATGCACCTTCCCGCGCCTCGCGAAATTTAGGAAGAGACTCGTGCTTGTGGCGAAGAGGAAAGTGCGCGGAAGGAGAGAGACACAAGGCTGCGTTCCTGCAGACGACGCGCTGCAGTGAGGAGACGCCGCCGCAGGCCGAACAGCGAGAGGAGGAGAGAGAGAGAGAGAGAGAGAGAGCGCGGAGCCGCTGCAGCCCACGGGACCGTGGTTCTGCCACAGCGAGAGGAGACAGCGCGCAGCCACAGCCAGCCCGAAGCTTCGCTCCCTGGGGCTTGGAAAAAGCGGGGACGAGAGAGAAAGGAACGAGGTAAGCCTGGCCAGGCCGCGCGCGTGCGAGCGAGCATCGGCTTCCTTCGAGGACGCGAGAGTCCGGGAGGCCGCTGCATGTGCGTGAGGTCCGCCGACGCGGGCGAGCACGGCGATCGCGCGCAGCGATCGTCGTCCGTCGGTGCGCGACCAAGTTGCGTGCGTGTGTTCGTGTGTGTGCGTCGGCGTGCACACACGGCGCTGATAGCTGCGAACGCGGGCGCACCATATTCTCGTGTGTAATATTCGTGTAAGTTCTAATGCCTCCGGGGCAATAAACTGATATTGTTTTATTTGAATCATACGCTGAGTCGAATCGAGTTCTTTGCGCGAATCCCCTCCCCTATTTCAGGTGCTTGGCGGAGAGGATACCGCCGTCTCCGCGGGTGTGTGTGCGACGACACGCGCACGGAGCTGAGCGGGTTGTAGCGCAGGTAGGTGCGCGGCGGCCGCCGGTAAGAGGAGCCGACGGCAGCCGACGGACTAGAGCAGCGAGTGTAGCGACGGCGCGGGTCTGCACGAGAGTGCTCGCGCTTACACCCAGTGCTGCGTCGTTCATCGGCAATTCCGCCTTGTGCGACGGCATATAGCCGGCGCTTTAGGTGCACTAAGCACCCCGTTACAACAGGTATTGCCTATATTGGATACAAAATAATCTATAAATTTTAAGCTGATACATGAAGTTGTCATTGAGAAATTACGATTTTGAAAAAAGCCGTAAAAAAATTTTAACCTTAAATGTCTAAATATCATGAGACAATTCTTTTACCTAAGGGACTTATACAATAATATATAAACTCTACATCTCCACAAAATTTCAACATGATTAAACCAATTTGTATTTTCTCTAGTTATCATGCGACAAAAAAATGACTTTATAAAATACGAAAATTTTCAAAATCAAGTATCTCAAAAAGTAATCGAACGATCTTGATGAAAATTCGCTCATATATTACCTATATCATATACAAAATTGTCAATAAATTTGGAGCTAATATATGGACCCGTTCTTGAGAAATTGCGATTTGAAAAAAAGGTTAAAAAAAATTTAACCTCAGGTATTTCTGAAATTTCTGTCATTTTGTCCAAGGAACTCGACCGAGAGCTATCCAAAATCTTCCTCTACAAGGAATTTTGAAGCGATTAAGTCAATTTTACTCTTGTAATCGTTAGACATACAAAACTCATTTTTTTCATATTTAAATTTTTTTTTCAAAAAGTAGTCGACAAAATGGATTCAAATTTTTACAGATTATAGCTACTCATATTCTGCATTATCATGAATTTTCTAAAAAAAATTGACCGTTTAGTTTGGGAGTTACAAGCTTTTAAAAAAAAAAAACACGTTTTTGTTAGTAACAAAAGAACCGTGATAGCTAGATTTTTTTTAGAAAATATAGGTATTTTAATTCTCTTTCGAATGCTATCTGATTCAAATATCTCGATCTTGTCACTAAAAAAAAGCAAAAATCAATTTTGAGAAAATCGAAAATTTGAAATAAAACGAAAACGCATCCACGAATCAGAAATAGTAGATTATTGGTGCATAATCTACTATTTGTCCCGCTATCACACAAAAAAAAACAATAAAATGAGACCTGTTCGTTTAAAATCGATCGAGTAGAAGCTTAGATCCAGGCGTATATACGCACGCACGCACGCACGCACACACATGGATATACAGACATTTTTCAAAAATCATGTATTTTGATTTCTAACACCTCGAAAAACAATTATAACATGTTTTTACAACAACTCAAATAATTACTATCACAAATCTTCCTCTAGGAGGAAGCAAAAATTAATAAACGTTCGGCGTTGTGTAATCGTTGTAAATATACTAAGCATAAATTTAATTTTGAAAATGTTATGATATTAGATACCGATAAGAATAAATTCACACGGAGAGAAATTTTAGAGTAAAAATTACCAAGGTGCCTTGGTAGCGCATGGACAGACTGTCAAAAGCCGTGTTATTCCCAGGTTTCTAATACAATTTATAAGTTTCCCAAGAAAAACTACCATAACCACTTAAAAAAAATACCAAATTATCTGAATAAAAATTACCAGAAACACTGGTAAAAATTGAGATCTAGTCATTTTTACAAGGTAACCTAAGAATTTTTACTAAGAAAACTGATAAATTTTACCAAATAACCTGGTATTTGTGTACTCGCGCATGCGCACTGCGCATTATTGTGTTTCAGAAGATTGATACTAGAGGCGTGCGCGACGTTAAAATGAAAACAATACACATATTTTCAGTAAGTAATAACGGCGATTCAAATGACTGTTGGTAACAGCTTCTGTGGCGCAGTCGGTAGAACGTCGGACTCTCAACCCAAAGATCGTCGGATCGAATCCCGCTTCCGTAAAAATTTTTTTCAGTTTAATGTTTTTTCATCATTGTTTCTGTTTCTATTTCTATATTAAAATACTATATATCCATCAATATGGATAAAAAAAAGTTAATTTTTTTAATTTAAATTAACTAAAAAAAAATTTTACCAAGGCACTTTGGTAAAAACTTTGAAATTGTCAGTCTGTCCATCCATTACCATAGAAACTGGTAATTTTGTCTCGAATATTTGTAATTTTCACTACAAAATTTCTCTCCGTGCAGACGAAAATTTTCGCAATGTTATATATTTTCTACAAATAATAATGTTAAGCGCAAAACCGATATCGATAAATTAAAATTCTGTTACAAACGATCAATTAAAATGTTAGGAAATAAAAATGGTTAAACTAAAAGGGATCGTTATTACATAGATAACATTTCCACTGCCACCAGTGATCTCCCTCCAAGACACATAGCATTTTTTATAAATACGAAGCTTCGTAAGCGTCGACGCTCTTTAACGTTTCGAGAATTGACGTTGACTGGTCTCTTGTGAGACATATTACGTCTATTTATTTTGACTTGGTTCGTTACCCGCAATTATAATTTCACTTTTGTTGAAATTGCGAAATGTAAATTAGGTGAGTTTATTTATGCGTGATTCTAAATAGAGCGCTTGAGTGGACCTCGGCCAAACCTCGGTCGAACCCCGGTCGACTTTCGGCCAAACATCGGTCGAAATTCTGACCATTCTCCGGTCGAACCTCGATCGACTCTCGACACAACTTCGGTCGACTCTCAAATTAACCTCGGTAAAATTTGAATTTCGGGCTAACCTCGAATTAACCTCGATTAGCGTTAATTTTCACGCTATGCGCGTCACCCTACGACTTTTTCTTACTCCTTTTCGACTTCGAGATGGATTCGATTATTCGAGAATTCTAGATCTTTCGAGGACAACATAGATTATTATCTCGAATTCTCAAATTATATAAGGGATATAAGGGTTTGGACCGGGGGTTGATCTTTGGGCTAGTCTCGATCGACACCAGCGTGGGTCTGGAGTAAGTCTCGATCGAGCCTTGAAGTATAACTTTGGTCCTGGACTGACCCTCGAGCTGGATTTTGGCAAGTAATATCAATTTTTTACAAATTTACCAGTATAAAACATTGATATAGGTGATTTACATAATGTTCTTTCGGGCGCTCTGTGCGTACTTATTATCACCTATATGAGGAATTAAAAAAAAAACATTTCAAATGTTTGTGACTTTTACGTGAGCTAGCATTTTTAACAAATTCGTTTATGAATAAAATATATTAATTTAAGACTCATACGAGCCAGGGATAATACATTGGTAACATTTCAATCATCTTTTCATTGCATTTCATCTTTTCGTTAGTATCGCTGGACTAACCACTGTGAACGCACTCTATCAGATATTTACGAAAAGTCAAAGCCTATATAAAAAATTACATAGTTACCACCACATCCCCATTTTTCATTATTCTTTTTCAATTTTGAAATTTTTATAATATTACGCATCTTGGGAGGATAATAGAAGTCTATAGAGCTGCTCTAGCAGAGGTGGTCCTCCATTTTCCCATACATACTTGGCGGGCCCGACGGTTTTCAGTTTACCGGTGGGCTTTGTAAATGTAGAATACCAAATTTTTGCATAAATTCATTAACAATGTTTATACCTATAAGTCCACTATAAATAATTACATTGGCTCTAATTTTTAATTGATACCGTTTAAATATAATATCCCTAAATGTGCAGTATCTCATGATTTATTTTCATAACCTAAATTATTTTTTCTTGTGTCCGTTTTTTTTAAGCGGGAATGAGATAAAAAATGCATATAAATTTATAGTCTACTCAAAGGTGCTTTAGATTTTACTAACCATTTTAAAAGCCACCTATTTTTTATCCTTTTTTCGCGTGTCAATATCATGTGAGATCTCATATGAGTATTTCAGGCATCAGATCTCATATGAGACATCATAAATGTAATGTCATCTGCAATTTTATATATTATGGGATCTCATGAGATCTCAGATGAGATCTGATGTCCGATATTCTAATATGAAATCTCATATCATATTTTCATGCGGGTTTAAACTTTCTATTTAAAAACAGAGTATTAGATTCAATACGGATCAGTATTTAATATCTAGAAGCAACCCATTTATACATTTTATCTGATCTTTAAACATATGAATATTTGTATGAAAATGACCATGTCTACACCTTAAACTGCAAACCGTCGGGCCTGCCAAGTATGTATGGGAGATTGGAGGACCACCCCTTCTAGAGCAGCTCTATAGATTTCTATTGTCCTCCCAAGATGCGTAATATTATAAAAATTTCAAAATTGAGAAAGAATAATGAAAAATGGGGATGTGGTGGTAACTATGTAATTTATTAAAAATTTTACTTATGTCGACTGCAACTTACTATCAACTGATGAGAATTTTTCCATCGGCCTTACAGTCTTATAAATTAAATTAAAATAATTCATATTTATGGAAGTCAGATTGCCCTTGTTTATAATCACCAAAGAACTATCTGACTGCCCCCCCCCCCCCCCAACCACCAAATTGCCCAATTGCCCAACGTTTCGAGCCCGCTCCGGCTCCTCCTCAGGGACTGAAATGAAACCCGCGATACACCTTCTTATATACCCACTTATTTCCTCTTACCCGCACCACCATCCACCTTCCCCTCTCCAACTTTCCATTCTCACTTAAATTAATAAAGAATGATAAATGTTATCTAATTTACTTGACTCTACCATTAAATTTACATTATTCCGATTCCTTAGAATTTGAGTACTTTCAAGGCTTTCCCTCTTCTATTTATTCTTAATCCCTTGCTCCAAAATATCCACACTCCCAAAATCGAAAGAATTCAAACTATTTAAACAATGTTCTTTCAAACCCGATGTAAAATTTGTACTACGTAAACTATATTGATGTTCATGTATTCTCTTCTTCAAATATCTACCCGTTTGACCAATGTAACATTCATTATAATCCCTACAATTAATTTTATAAACTACTCCCGATTTTAAACCTTTATCATCCTTGTCTTTACAATTACTAAATAAACTTTCTAAATTATTATCATTTCTAAAGAAAACTTGAATATTATGTTTACTAAAAACCCTTCTAATCCTATCCGACAAACCTCTAACATATGGTAAACTAAAATATGCGTTCTTTCCATTTCTATTCCTTGTTTGATTATCTGTCCGCTTCTTCAATCCACCATTATAAATTTCTCACACTCATCAATCATTTAATCAATAAATTTTACTGCATAATTATTCTTAATAATTGTTCCTCTAACTAAATTTAAGTTCTTTTTCCTAAAATCTTTATGTGACAATTTAATCGCTCTGTCAATGACATCTTTGATCGCACCTGTCTTGTTTCCAAATTGGTGGTGAGAATCAAAATTTGAAAATCTACCTGACCATGTAGGCTTTCTATACCAATCTAATTTCACTCTATTATTATTAACTCTAATGACTCTAATATCTAAAAAACTCAATTGATTATCTGACTCTTTTGTGAATTTAATTCTATCATGGATAGAATTAAACAGATCCACCATATCATCCACAAAACATTCAGGTACAACTGCAAAAATATCATCAACATATCTTTTAAAAATAATCGGCTGAAAAACCAACTTAGACAAAGCAACACTTTCCAATTTCTCCATTACTAAATTCGATATAACAGGTGACAAAGGTGATCCCATTGGACAACCACATCTTTGCTCATATAAACTATTATCAAAAGAAAAAATTGTGTTTTTAAAAATCAAATTAAGTGCCTTTACAAATTCATCTTTTGTTAAACTAGTATGTACTTTAATTTATGTAATTTTTTATATAGGCTTTGACTTTTCGTAAATATCTGATAAAGTTCTTATGAATTTTGGAAATACAAAGAAGGCATAATAGTTATATAACTAAAATAATTTTCGCCCACACGGCGGCAAAGTGCGTACGTTCCATAATGTTTTGTAGAAGTATGTGAGCTATTGCGCCTGTTGGGCATTAAGTAGTACTTTATGCCCGCTGGCTGAATATTTTTGGAGTTAGAACGTGGGCGTAAAATGTAATTTTACACGCAAGGTACTAAAAGTTCTATTATGTCAGTCAAATTAACTTATGGGTACTGAACTACAGTAAATTGATTTCAGTACTTTCTTGTGTTTAATTTGTATAGAAGAATGAACAAATTTGAATACATTTCTGAGAACAGTCATACAGTTATTTCGGAGAGTTGTTTGCATTACTTGACTATCGGTAATTGATTTTACAACTTTCGTTTGTTTGATTTACAATGAACAATTTGAATGTACTTACATAATATATAATTGAAATAATTTTTGCCCACACGGGCGTAAAGAGCGTAGGTTTTATAAAGTTGTGTAGAAGTACCGGGAGCTATTACGTCTCTTGGGCGTTAAGTAGTACTTTATGCCCGCTGTCTGAATATTTTTAAGTAGGTATGAAAAGTTGTATTATTCAGTCAAGTTAACTTATGGGTACTTGCCTACAATAAATTGATTTCAGTACTTTCTTGTGTTTAATTTGTATAGAAGTATGTACAAATTTTAATACATTTCCGAGAACAGTTATACAGTTGTTTCCGAGAGTTGTTTGCATTACTTGACTATCGATAATTGATTTCACAACTTTCCTTTGTTTGATTTGCAGTAAACAATTTGAATGTACTTACTTACATATAATTTGTTCATCATACAATGATTCAAAGAAGTAAAAGACTTTTTCACTGGTTTTTATTTTATTTCTTTTAAAAAATCATAAATACTTTTATTTTATTGATTATACAGAAAAAATTAGTACACATAATTAAATTGTCGAAATGCTATGTACAATCAAGATAATACTCCTATACAGATTCTAATGTATAACGTATGCTATATTTATTACGTATTGTTTTATTAATAAATTATTATATAAAATTAAATTTATATACGAACGAAGTAAGACTACTCGTTTATTCCATAGTGATCCGCACTGCCATTTGAACGCTAGGAAAAATCGGCATTTAAGATGTGATACAAAGTAAAACCGTAGGTTAGTGTAGTCTAGTGTTAGGAACAAAAATAATTGATTTATTTTATAGAAATATTTAGACGATACGAAATTTTCTTTAAATTTATTGAATTTTTATTATTGTTTTTATTATTTTAATGTGATGTGATACCCACACTACTACTCAATTCTGGGTTCCCGTTTTTCTCCTTCAATTTTAAACTTTTTGAAAAAACTCTTTCACACGTTTTAAGTTTAATAAAGAGCTATAACGTATCAAAGAGTTTTTTCCTTAAAATTAAAAATTGAATGAGAAAAACGGGAACCCAATTTTGCGTAATAGCGTGGGTATCGCATCACCTTAATTGTTAGTATTATTGAACCTTTTGTAATGAAAAAACCACTGATAACGCCAATTAATCATTCGATTACACTTGTTGAATCTCTACGATATTCAACAGTCTAAGAGGGGAGGTGTTACGTCCTGTAACGTATCATTTAAATTACATTACTCTCATCAGTTATTTTTTCGATATATATGCGAATTTCAACTAAGTTGCATTGCAATGCACGAGGCATCACGATGAAGCGATCCACCGAAATTACGAAAGCATATGCGCGTCGAAATTTTGTCTACACTCAGCACTTTTCAATGTGAAATCGAACAGCTTACGTTTAAATGTTTATTTAATTTGTTTAAAGAGATGATCTCAACTCATCGTCTGAATCATCTTTAACCTAATTTAATAGTGTTATAAAATAAGCTATAATCCTCTGCGTGGTCAGTATTCTTGCAGCCAAATTACGAAATCCGTACCACTCCAGCCGACAAAAGGAGTAGTTATTTTTGTAAGGGTCATTACAATGAGCCCAAGTTAATTTACCGAAGAAATCTTATATCAATAAACTATTATAATATTAATTATTTCAAAATTGTGATTAATTCATTTCGGGAACCCACATCGAGGAAAAAGTAATTCATCATCACAAATCGTCCATCAAAAATATAAGAGTACATTCCTTAACTTTCGAGACTTAATACCCTAAAAATAACTTCTATTCAATGCAAAAAGAGCGAACCCCCGAGCGACTTTTGTCAGACCCTGGGACAATTTATTTATAACGCTGTTTTGCACATCCTACTTTGTTAGTTGTAAAGAGCAAGTTAATTTTAACTTTTTGAAATTTTTCTTTTTCAATACGTTTTTCTGGACCAATTAGAATCTATATCTACGATATTAACTTCTAAAATTAACGTTTAGTAATTAACCAATTAGTTTCAAAAAAACGAACGAAATTAATTAACAAATGCCTGGAGCAACAATTATTCGATCGATCGAAACGGCCTTTGGCACACATGTTTTTCATTGGATTGATCGTCTTTTCTCCAAATTTTGGCAACATCCATCTGTTTTTATAATAATAATGCGATATTCTCGAAAACTGATTTTTTGCATTCAACATTTATTTTACAATTAGCAAATCGGTGAAATATGACTTTCGGAACCTTAGCTTGTAGGTAATTTTATTACCTACAATATGAAATAACGAATTTTCCGATAGGTCGGTTAGATTTTTATGGGCAGTAAGAAAAATGAAAAAACACGTAATTTTGTCACTTATTTGCGATTTGTCAACATATCATGATTTCTTTCGAATAACTTCTTTGATATTATCATTCTACATACCCCTTACCGTCAGAAAGTGCAATAAAATGTCATTTAACATGCAACTCTCAGCGCATCTCTACGCTGCACCGATACAATTCTCTTCCTGTACTTGTTGACTTCCATGGCATCAGCCTAAATCTCCGCTCCGTAAAGAAGTATAGAGTTGTTCGTCGCCATGAGGAGTCTTCTTTTGGATGTCCACGGGCCTCCCACTTTGCGCATCAACCTGCTTAGCGACGCTATACGTGCTTCAGCCTTTGTCGCTACTTCCCTAATGTGGGGCCAAAAACAAAGCTTTGAGTCCAGGGTAACCCCTAGATACTTCGCAGTTGGCCTCGTAGTAACTAACTCAGATTCTACGTACATCGGTAGTATCGTAGGGATTGCTCTACGTGTCAATAGTACTACCTTGGTCTTCACCAGCGTAAGACTGAGCCAATTCTCCGTCACCCACCTAGTCGTTTCATTACCTGGCATAAAATAAGTTGCGCCAAGTCCACATTTTGGGCCTCCATCCCCACCGCCACGTCCTACGCGTACCCTACGAGAAATGCCCCTCGGGCATGTCCAGGCGCAGCAGACCGTTGTACGGCGCGATCCAAAAGTCGGGGCCCAAGAGTGATCCCTGGACAACGCCTGCCGCAGTTTCCCTAACCACCATCCCTTCGCTCGTCTCGATGATGAGTTCGCAATCTCGGAAGTAGTCCTCTGCTACACGTATTATGTAGGGTGGGACCCCGGCCAGCGCGCCGAGTTGAACGCATTTTTAACGTTCAACGTTGCTATCAGCACCAGTGGTCGCGCCCCGTGATATCGTTCTCGTGATCGCTTCACTGTCGCGGTAACAAATCGTATCGCGCCTATCGTCGAAAAATCCTTTCTGAATCCATGCTGGTTTTCCGATAAACCCCCTGACTGTTGTATCTCGTTTTGAATTATACTCCTTAGTAGCGCCTCCATACCCTTGCCGATCATGTCTAATAGACTAAGCGGCCAATACTCGGACGGAGATTTCGGATCTCCCTTTACGTTGCTGATAAAAATAAGTCTCGCCCTTTTCCAACGACTGCTAAAAACACCTTCCCTGAGACATACGTTGTAGATATCTAGTAAGGTTGCCGGGCATCGAGAGGCGATCGCCTTTAACACCTCCATTGGAATCTCATCCGGGCCTGGCGCCTTGCCGCTATTCTGCGATCTGATCGCTATACTTAGTTTAGCCTTAGTAAACGCGGGTATATCCTCTTGTTGCACACTCTCATTCGGAGTCTCTTCTCTCGGCGGATGTTCCGGGAAAAGCCCGTCGACTATCACATTTACTAACCGCGCGTCCTTGACCTCCGGTAGCTTCATTGCCCCTATTCTACTAGTTACGATTTTGTAGCTTAGTCCCCATGGGTTATAGTTTACTTCGTCGCATACTTCTTTCCAGCATCGTCGCTTACTGGACTTCTCGCGAGTCTTAGCCTTTTCTGTACCTGTTTAAATTCAGCGTTAAGCGCAGTGGCCCCGCGTCGTTCCCGCGCGCGATATGCCTGTCTACAAAGCCTAAAGCATGTCCTACGTAACTCCGCGATCTCTTCAGTCCACCAGTACGCTGATTGGTGGCGATTTCTATTTCCTCTCGCGGCACGGAGACATCACATGCTCTTACTATCGCTGACGTTACCCTGTTCACCTTGGCTTCCGCCCGCTCCCGGCCCGACCAATCGTTTTCGTCAACCCCTCATGATACCGTTAACTCTTCTACCAGTCGATCCTCGTTTAACCGATGGGCGTTCCACCGCGGTAATGGTCTGCCCTCTTGGAGCCCACCTACACTATCTAAAACCGTAAACGAGATGTACTGGTGATTACCCCCTGTCTCTTCCAAAACCTGCCAATCGCTAATCCTCGGTACCAATTGCTCAGGTGCGAAAGTAACGTCGGGGATGGATTCCTCGAACCCCGAACGTATGTAGGTAGTGACCGAGCCCTCGTTCGTAACCACCAATCCTAATCTAGCGGTCATCTCGAGTAAATTCCTGCCCCTACTGTTCGTTTCCGGCATACCCCACTTTATTGCCCTTGCGTTAAAATCTCCTGAAATGAGTAAGAGGCCAGAGATATCCCGCAATACGTCCTCCATGTGTTCAACCTGTCTACGAAATTCGTTTCGTCGCAAGTAGGGGGATAATACACGCTCACGTAACATCCCCGACGCGCGCCCATACAAAACCCCTTGCCTCATCCGGTAATCTTTAACCTATGTCTACCTGCTACCCAGACAGCAGCCGTATCGGAATCATCCGCGAATCACGTGATCGTGTTACGAGCCCGATGCTTATACTGTTCGCTTACTAATGACACGTCCGCGAGTCCTTGGCTCACTCGATTAGTGAGCAAGTCGTCAGCGAGTCCTGCGTCGTTCGTGTTTATTTGTAGATCCACCGTCACTTTTTAGGCCGCTTTAACTTTTCTAGCTCGTCCCTGAAAGCGACGTATAACCCCGTGCTTGGGAAGTGTGCTAGTTCGGTGACCGTGGCTTCGCGTTTCTTACATAAGAAGCAAGCTTGACCATCCGGTCTCGCGTGACAGTCCCTTACCCTCTGATCTGGTTTTCCACATTTTCTACATAACTCACTACGGTCCTCGTCCTTACAGTCCTTTTTCAGGTGCCCGAAGCCCTGGCGTCTGTAACATCTCGGAACCACTATTCGTTTTCTAACTCGATAGCTGAAATACCCTATTTTAATCCTCCCTTTCCTTAGGAGAGTCATGGCCGCAGTCTCGTCCATTTTGACTATGGCCATCCTCCGCTCTCCTCCACTTACGTCAAATACGTGGGTACTGAGATTGCCCGTGTCGCTTACCTCCTCTATAATCGCGGCTTTTACTTGTTCTACGGTGGTCACGCACGTCATTCCGCCTATTTCCAGTGTAAGCCTTGGAGTTAGGCCTTTAACCTGGTGTTCATTTTCCAGATTTTCTTGGATAACCCTCTGGACTGTCTCCGTGGCTTCCGATCGCTTCTCCAGTTCTAGGAGTACCCCACCGTTATTAGTCAGACAGGTATTTCTCACGACCGCCTTCGCTTACATTACTGGTGTAGATGTTAGGTACTAACTTCGCGCAACACCCCGGTCGAGGAGTTTACTACTCTCCGCTTGGCTTGTCTGGACGGAATATCCATAGGTCGTCTGCCGTAGCCCATTCATACTCTACTCATTTATTCCCCCTTCTCACAGTTCCTTTGCTCTCGGCCGCTTATTCATTGTATTTGCAGCTGACCAGCTTCGGCTGGCTGTTCCCCAATCCGCATCCTGAGGACGCACCCGGTAGCACGGAAAAGTTGTCAGCTATCCTTAGGTAGAACCGGGAAGCCTTAGATACTTACACCAGGTAATATCAGGTTATCATGAGCCGCCTATCATGTCTTCAGCGTCGCTCGCTCAAAATTATATTTCAGCTGGAGTTTCACAAGCGAGCGGATTTGGAGCACGAGTCGAGCCGGCGTGCCCGTATTATAATCAGCCAGCGCTGCCACCGTTGTCTCATTATCCGCTGGGGTATTTTTCTCAACCGTTCGCGTCCTCACAGCCGATGTTCCCACATGCTACGTCGTACCCTCCGTATGTTGGTAATATTCCACAATCAGTGTCGCAATTTTCAGCCGTAGTTCCTCCGCCAGCCGTCACAGGGTTTCATGCAGCTTCGATGCATACTGCTACTAGCTTCCAGCCTCACCGGGGAGATTTGATGTCTCTGCTCCTGGGATGAGTACGGATGCATCGTTTTTCGATCGATCAGCGCTCTATAAAGAGGAACGCACGACGGAGCTACTCTCTAAGTGGCATATTACGTTGAAAGGGGATAGGAAAAGGGACCCTGAAAGTTTCATTGCAGATCTCACGAAATGCAAAGAAACTTACAGGCTGACGCTCGAAGAAATAGTGAAAGCCTTACCATCAGCTCAGAGAGTACCAGTTCTGGCAGACGTACGAAGAATTTGTGGACGCGTTTCGCCTTCAGTACAGCTTGGAAGATGTGCAGGAGAGACTACGGAAAGAGCTGGAGGGACCTGTTGGATCAGCTGAAGCCGCCGTTAACCTTGGGAGAGCAGCTTGACCGAGTATACCAGAAGCTGCACCCCTCATATCGGTTGCGCATCGAGAGGAAGAATTTTGAGAATTTTCCGGAATTGCAGAAGCTAGGCAAGCGAGAGGAGCTGCGGAGAGCTCAGGAGAAGGCGAACAAGCCGCCACCTACGATTTCAGATTCAGCTTTTCCTGCTTCAGCGTACATTCTCCGAAGCAGCAGCGGCAGGTGAAACTAGTCCCAGTGGTTCCGAGCACACCGGAAGAAAACGAGCTGAAGCTGTCCAGCTCAAGCCACCTAGATCCGGTAGCAGCCACACAGACGGAAGGAGGAGAGAAGCAGCGATCGTCGAGGGAACAGAAATCCAAGTCGACGGAGGCATAGCAAGGAGAGAAGAAAGGTCGAAGACCAGACCCGCGCAGCAAGAGTAAAGGCCGCCGCAGCAACAAGAGAGAAAATGCTCAAGCTAAATCAACGGAGCGAAAGCCTACGCAGGAACAACCGAAGATTGAAGTTGTTCCTCCTAAAAGGAAATTCGAGGACATCCAGCGAAAGAAAATCAGAGAGCCATGTTTCCGCTGCGGTCAAGCCGTTCACTGGAGAAGAGAGTGCATGAACGCAGCAGTCTGTCAAAATTGTGGACAGCCGAAAACAACGGCGCGAAGATGTGCAAAGTGCAACTCTGTTTCGGCAGGAAACGAGTAAGAGGGGAAGTTAACGGAGTCAACTCACCCCCTCATACTTCAAACTCGACTCCTCCCACTTCTGATTCGATCGCTGTTATTCCAGAAAACAGTTCAGCTGCAGCTATGAGCGAGGGAGACAACCCTCAAGTTCTAGCTCCAGAATCACTGATAATGAGAAGCTCTATCAGCAACGTCGAGCCAAGGTTATTCTTCAACATAGAATTAAATGGAAGAAAACTCTTAGGCATGCTCGACGATGGCTCCGTTCACTCGTATCTCGGCAAAGGCATCAGCAAGGAATTTGCCGCGAAATTGGAACAGGAAGCAGCTTCAGTACGCGTAGCTGACGGAGGTGCAGTGAAGCTACAAGGAGTACTGAATATGACGGTGAGCATCGATAATACAAAGTTATCTATGCCCTTCCGTGTAGCAGATGAGCTTCAGTACGACTGCACTCTCGGAATCGACTTCAAACGATTGTTTAAGATGAAGATCGACTACGAGAACGATAGATGGTGGACACCGAAGGGAGTAGTGCATCAGTTTTACCCTTATGGCCAAGATCCAACCTGTTTCCCAGCTCTAGCCAGCATAGGGGGACTGAGTCGTGCTACAGCTGATCAGCATTTGCTTATTGAAGAAATCAAACAGAAATTGATTCCACCTACCCTGGACAAACTAGGGTTAGCAAAGGTCACGCCACATTTCATTGACATTCAAGGAAATGAACCCATTCGCCAAGCTCCTCGGAAGTATACTCCGAAGATGCTGCAGACGGCTTGGGCTGAATTCGATAGGATGTTGGAAGAGGGAATTATCGAATCATCTGATAGCCCCTGGCGGAGCTGCCGGGTGTTAGTCCCGAAATTGTTTGATTTGTTTCGATTTTGTATAGACTATCGATGAGTTAATAAGCATACGAAGTCTATCGCGTATCCATTGCGTAACATGGATGATATACTTGATAAGTTAAGCTCCGCCAAGTATATCTCGAAATTAGATTTAAGCCAGGCATACCACCAGATTCCGTTGGATCCGAAGTGCAGAGAGGTTACCGCATTTTCAGTATCAGGGCAAGGACTTTTCCACTTCATCCAGGCTGACAAATGCTCCAGCTGTGTTCCAGCGCATCATGGATAACCTAATCAAGGCTGCCTGGGAACCGTATGTGTTCACCTATTTAGACGATGTCATTATCGTCTCGCCGACATTTGAAGAGCACACCAAGTGGTTAGAGATCGTGCCCACGGCGTTAAAAGACGCAAACCTACAGATTAACCTCAAAAAGTCTGAGTTTTGTTGCGCGGAGGTTAAGTTCCTAGGTTATATTGTTAACGAGGACGGACTGAATACTGATGAAGATAAATTGAAGCCCATCCTCGAGTACCCAGCGTCTATCAACATCAGGCAGTTAAGAAGATTTCTTGGCATGATTGGCTGGTACTCCAGATTCATAGCTCACCTAGCAGGGTATACAGCACCGCTAACTAAGCTGCTGAGGAAGGATGTTCGGTGGCAGTGGCACGAAGAGCAACAGCAAGCGTTTGAGAAGCTTAAGTTCGCACTGACTCAAGCTCCTGTGCTTGCAAAGCCAGATCTGTCGCTATCCTTCACTCTGCAAACAGATGCGAGCAATTATGCTATAGCTGGAGTACTGACGCAGGTATTTAATGGCGAGGAGCACCCTATCTATTTTATGAGTAGGACTCTGTCGAAGGCAGAGGGAAATTATACTGTCACTGAGAAGGAGTGCCTCGCCGTCTTATGGTTCGTAGAGAGGCTGAGAGGTTACTTGCAAGGTGAAAAGTTTACAGTAATCACCGATCACCACAGCCTGTTGTGGTCAAATAACCTCAAAGACCCAGCTGGTCGACCCAGATGGAATACGGCTCTGCAAATGTACAACATTGAAATTGTACACCGTAAGGGAGCGCTGCACAAAGTTCCGGACGCGCTTTCGCGTGTTTGGGAAGGAAATTATGAGCTTGCAGCTATCGACACTGCTACAGCTGAAGATCCATGGTATCAAGGAAGAATCAGCAATATCGAGAAAAACCCAAGGAAATACCCGGATTAGAAGGTAGTACATGGCTTGCTGTATGCGCATCGTCCACATAAGACCGTAGATCCATTGCTGCCGGACATGGATGCGTGGAAGCTTCTTTTTTCTGTTCTACCCGAAGCAGACAGAGGAAAAGCTCTAGCAGAGGCTCATAATACTCCACAAGCAGGTCACTTAGGCGTGGAGAAGACCTTTGCGAGAGTAGCGACACATTATTATTGGCCAGCAGCTGACATAATGGGTCCAAAACCTCCTTCGCGTACTGGTAACAGGTATGTAATTGTCTTTGAAGACCTATTTACCAGATACGTGGAGTTGAAAGCTTTGAGGAAAGCAGACGCTAAGTCGGTGCTGCAAGCTTTTGAAGAGTTGATCGTAAATCGTTGGGGTTGCCCACGGGTACCGCTTACGGATAATCGTACAGAATTCTCTAACCGGATGGTTACTGAGAGGTTGGATGAGTATGGAATTCTACAATCCACGATTTCGCCCTACCATGCACAAGTAAACCCGGTGGAAAGAGTCAACCGTAATTTACGACCAATGATTAATAGCTTTTTGACGGATGATGATCGAGATTGAGATCTGCACTTGAATTAATTGGGTTTCGCGTTAAATAGTGCAGTAAACTCATCGTTAGGGGTTTCTCCCGCGTTTCTTAATTTAGGGCGTAATCCTGTCCTCTCCATTTTACTGCGGAATCACATGGAAAACTCTCTTCCTATCCCCCCTCCCGACGTAGATAAATGGTAGACCCGAGCCAGCTGATTGCCTTCCTTGCATGATTTGGTACGCAGACATATGGATAAAGCTGTAGCAAGGCAAGCGCGTAACTACAACAAAAATCGACGAGAGGTCCTCCACCAAGTCGGAGACCTCGTGAGGCGCCAAAAACATGTGCTATCGTCCGCAGAGGACCAATTTGCAGCGAAGCACGCGCCTAGGTTTGCTCGACCGGCTAAGGTGGTAAAAGTCTACTCTCCAGTAGTGTACTTGGTGGAGGATCTTGACTCGCAGAGGCGGACGAAAGTATTCGTAAATGACTTAAAAAGGTATACGTCGCCGAGAAATACACAACCGCCAGAAGATCAAACTACAGCCCAAAACCCTGTTGTTGGAAATGATGGACTCGTCGGTCGAAAGGCGGATGTCATTCCTGGCCATCGGCTGCGCCGCACAGCTCGTGCGATAACCAGTCCAAATGCCGTGCCAGGTCGGCCGAGGACGAGGGCGAGGTCGCCCGCCAAGGTTCCCGCTCCTGCCAAGGCTGGATCCGCTCCTACCAGGGCCGGCTCCATTCCAGTCATGCGCCGAGGTCGAGGACGACCACGGAAGGCCCCTCCTGCGTAGCCGCGGTAGAGATTTTCTGCCGCACGCGCCAGGTGTTCTGGCTCTCGCTGAGCCCGGCCATGGCTCCTTTAGTTATTTTATCTTACCTCTCCCCTTCCATTTGAGTTCCTAAAAGTAAGAAAGAGCGCTCTCTCACCAGTAAGCCTTAAGCAAATCTCAATAAGTTTAATCAGAGAGAGAAAATTATGAAGCATTTGGCTAAAATTTGTTTATTCGCGATAAGTTCAGCATGTTGTTTAAGTTGCCAGAACATATCTCAAAAGAGCAGTAATTCAAGGGATCGGCCAGGTAAGATGCTGATGCAGAATTTCTTTAAATTGAATCATTGTTTTCTATGTGTGTGAGAGAGATGTTAGAGTGCTGTGTGGAAGTCGCGATTTCGTTCGGTATTCGAGTAAATGGAGAAATGTTCCCAATTGCCGGCGCCAGGTTGCTATAGTTAGGTCACACACTCACCGATTACACTCACACAGATTCACACTTAAGCCAAGCTGCAGAAGAAGAAGCTAAGGGACACGGACACCTACACTCATACCGCTGTAGCTAAAACCGGTTAGCTTAGAGTAAGTTAGCTAGAGCGAATGAGATGTAGATAGATTTAAAAAGGGAATACTGGTAAACAAGCGAAGGTAGTCAGCGGACTACTTCGATTTTAGGAGGGGGGAATTGTAACGCGGCAAAACGCACGTTACATGAAATAGAGAAGGAAGTGCACGGAAGTCGCGTGTATTCGAGCTCGCGCAGAAGCTGCAGCCCGAGCTGTAGCTGTAGTAGATTAGATAGAGTTTGCTTCGGATTGTGCTAGCCGGCGAAAAGTGTTCGGTGCGATTGACTCGTGCACCTGGAGCCCATATTGTTCTGTAAATTAACCTAGTTAGTACGCAATAAAGTACTTAGTGATTTTACCCGTTTGTTGTTGCGATTTGGTAATTATCCGAAACCTCTGCCTTGATCCCCGGCAGAGCGTTACAATTTATATTCGGTGACACATATATTCGGTAGAATGGGTGCTATTCATACGTAACGGTAAGTGAGAACATTATTTATAACGGTGCAATTTGTAAGATGTTTCGGTAGGGTAGGGGAAGAGCTCGATACGGTAAAAATTAGGTGGGGAAGATCAAGAATATTAAGATCAAGATCAAGAATCATAGAAATAGTAAATAAAAAGTCAGAAAAAAGTTACGCCAGAAATAAAAAGAATATCACAGATGTAGAATATCTAATACATGTCGCTCGATCATTAAGTAAAAATGAAATATAATACAATAACATACAATAAAATAAAAATGACTAGATAAAAAGTATATTACAATCACAGATTATTTATGTTTGATATACAATGCAGAAAAACATTAACAATTTACAAGTACGATTAACTGACATACGCGATTGCAGATATTATGATGCGTGTCAACTAGTGGGATGCGCGTAAGGTGTTTCCTAAGGAGGTTGCTTTCAGAGACACCTATATTTCAATAGTTATTTTGATACTCATCTATGTGGATATACGTGTGTAAACATAGACAAGACGTAGTCGTGTTCGTGAGAGTCGTGTGCGCACAAACGAGATGACGCAATACGAAAAGAGAGACAGCGAGGGGGAGGGAGTGGGAGAGGGAGAGAGAGAGCGAGAGAGAGCGAGAGAGAGATTTATATCAAGAGATACATCGTGTGTGTTTCGAGTGGAAGCGCCGACATAAGTACGCTATAGTGTGAGAGAGAGAGAGTCGTGTGCACCGGCTGCTCCTTCAACTGTCTTCTGTTCTCTTCTCGTGTAATTATTGTACAAGGTCTGTACGGACATCGCCACGTGCAAGCTTTCTGTTTCGTGTACGTGCGGATACGTGTTAGCTCGCCGTACTTAACACCGTGCGCGAGTAGGGGAAGGTAGGGTGGTATGGGCAGTGAGCTAATATAGGTATCTTGAATATTATAAAAAGTACGTACTGAATTACTGCAATTTTTTTTAAATAACAGGTTTGGAAGCAATACATGTAATTATAACAAAGAAAAGTAAAATAACAAGTTTGAACAAATCGAAAAAAATATTGATTTTTATAGTCCTAACAGAATCAATTTTGAACAAACTTCAATCGACTAAAAAGTTAGTTTTTGAAATATTTCGAGAATTTTCAATAGTTCCATTCAACTAATCTACTTTTTCTCTTTAATTTCCATATATTTCTGTTTTATTATCATCTTATTAATTAAGTTAATTAAGCCATTCAAAAAAATATAGCGGGTGGGGTGGTATGGGCGAAACGACGAGGGCGACATGGGCGGCGGAACCGAAGTTGTAAGAGAGCGAGCAGACTTTTGTTTACGATGTAAGTGCGAAGATAGAAATATTTTTTAGTTTAAGTTTGTAATAAATAATGACAAGAAACTATAAAAAGACAAGTAAGCGATAGCAATAGTCTGCAGAAAATATGTGAAGTGCCATACAAGCTATTTTACAAGGAGAAAAATATATTAAAGTGGTAGAGCAATACGGGATTCCACGCGAAACTTTGCAAAGAAAAGTGAAGAAAATAGCCAGGAAGATGGCTTTACTTATAAGAAAGATAACGATTATTTATGTCATTTACTTTTTAAATAATGATTATATATTTTTTATGCAATAATGTAAAAAAATGATTTCGAGGTTATGTTAGAAAGTTAATCAAACATTTTTCTTTTTTAATATAAATGAATAGTGAAGCGAATGACCCCGCTGCTTAGTGGTAAAGGAAAGACAGGAGAAACGGGAAAGGATAAAAATTAGAGACAAAGGCCGTAAAGTCATCCGATGGGCCGGTGTCTGATGAAGGTTGCTAGAGCATCACTGATGAGTCCACTCTAGTAACCTGGAACGAAACACCTAAACTTTTTTGAAAGAGATATCGTTTCTTTTTTACCTGATCCTTAGTTAAAAGGATAGACAACGATTTATCTCTAATTTCCTTTCCCGTTTTTCGTGTCTTTCCTTTACCACTATGTAGCGGGGCCATTCGCTTCACTGTTCATTTATATTATATATATTGAAGCTGCCATTAGAATCATTAGATCTTTACTTATTTTTCTTTTTTTCTTATTATTATTATACAACTTTATTCAATAATTTCAGTTTTAGGGTTTAAACCCATCTTTAGTACAGAACAAGAGCAATATTTAGTTGATAAAATTGTATCTCATGAGGCAATACTACTTGGATAAATCCAACATCCAGTGGAGTAAACTCCACTGGAAGTTCGTGGAATGGCATATGATCTTGCTATAAACTTATCCAACAATTTTAACCTTGAAACACATCTGGCTGGTTTGGATTGGTTCCGGGGATTTATGAAGAGACATCCACTATTATCACTAAGAGTACCAGAGCCAACTTCTGCAGCACGAGCTTCGGGTTTCAACCAAGAAGCAGTTTCAGAGTTTTTTAAGATACTCAAAAGTGTGTATGAGTAGTATAAATTTGAACCACAGAATATTTACAATGTGGATCAGTTTGGAGTCTCTTGTAATCCCAAGAATCACTCAAAAATTGTTGCTGTTAGAGGAAAAAAACAAATTGGAGCAAAATGTCCTGCAGAGAGGGAGGTACAACTGTGACAGCCTGTATATGTTTTTCTAACTCAGGCTCATATATGCCTCCAATGCTTATATATCATCGTAAAACAGTAAACAATTATTTCTTAGAAGGAGCGCCTCCCGGTGCATGGGCGGAGTTTAATCAAAGTGAGTGGATGGAAGAAGCAATTTTTACAAAGTGGCTGCAGCGTTTCATTGAGTTCTCTAAAGCAAATAAGGAAAGCCCAGTGTTGTTGTTATTGGATGGTCATGTAACACATGTCAAAAACTTAGGTGCAATTCAATTAGTTGAAGAAAATGATGAAATTATACTTTGCTTCCCACCAAATACTACGCATCGTCTACAAACTTTGGATGTGCCTTATATGAAACCTCTTAGTAATTATTACTCTGCAGTAGTTAATCGATGGATGAAAATTCATCCAAAGAGCACCATAGCTCTGAGAGATATTTTTTCTATTTTTGGCGAAGGATTTTTGAAAGCATCAACTATGGCAACAGCTGTCAATGGATTTCGAAAACCAGGTATATATCCATATAATCCAGAAGTTTTAAAAATGAAGATTTTGCTGCTGTTGCAAATACTATCAATGGAACGTCACACTCTGAATCAAGTGGAGTAATTAGTGAACCAACAAGTGTTCAGTATGTTGATTCTATTTGCATGACTCAAGAGGTAGATAATAATGTCATTGTACCTGATTCTGTTCAACCATTAGAAGTAACACAGCATTTTTCTTTTACTTCTACGGATGTGACAAGGGAAGCTAGTTCATATTCTAATTCGAATGCTCTTAACATAGTACAAAGTTATCAAGAGGAGCAACTGGAGCAACCAAGTATGCAAGATTCACCTACATCAAATGAACAACCACCTGTGTATGATTTAGCTTCGACATTTCATGAACACAATAAACCAAATAATATACAAGATTTAGCTTCTACATGCAGTGAACACGATCAATTACATGTACGCAATTCTGCTTCGACATCTAATGATTTAATTTGTGTATCTAATAATGTTGTTACGGACACTTGCAATGAGGAGGGAGATTTAAATCCTACTGTACAAAAAGTAAAAAAAAAAACAAATTATGGATCAGTTTGAGAAGTCTATAGATAAAATTTTGAAAAGCCAAATCATAGCCAATAATTCTTCCCAAAAAAAAATCAGAATTCTCAGGTAGCTAAAAAAAGAGGACGTGCAAGGGGTAAAGCAGCACTAATAAGAGATGAAATATATGCAACTGAACTTCAAGCGGCTAAAGTTAACAGTTTTAGGTATAGGAAATCATCTACATCAACATCGGTTCCAAGAAAAAAAAGAAAAGGCCTAACAGACCTTACCAACCAAATATTGCCAAGCCATTTACCTATGCAGCCTAACGAAGGTGAAATAATTATCAGTATACCTGCTCATCAAGGAAGTGAAGAAATGTTGGTTCCAATTATACAGCATGTCGATTCATTCAATAGCGCAACCAGAGAAATTGAAGGGTTTTCTCAAAATAATTGCGTTCAGTATTTATATGTAGCTTAAATTTAATTTTTATATTATTTACCAAAATGTTTATTTATATAAAAATTATGTATTATTAAATTACATTATAATTTTTGTGATATAAGCAGCTTTAAAAACTAATTTAATAAAATGTTATTATATTGAAAAGTTATTTAATGTTCCTACTAAAAATAAAAAATTCAGATAATATAATAATAAAAAGACTTTCAGATTAATGTATTCTAATAAGTGTCAGAAACTATTAAAAAATGTATAAAAATACTTTTTTTTTTTAATAAATTTGTTCAAAAAATGTTCATTGTTAATTATTTTATAACGTTAAATATTTGCCCATTCTGCCCTCGTGCGAACCTCATATAGCCCCACGCATGAGGCGATATGGGCATTTTGAAATACCTTCATGTTACGTAAATTATAAAAAAATGGCTAATTTTTCCAACAAAACCTCAACGCAATTTATTCATGGATTAATGATGAACAAAAACCGCTAGTAGAGAACCCGTAATTTATTATATTTAAAAACATATATCAAGTTGAAAAATTTCATACCCATAACGCCCCACCTTCCCCTACTAGTAGTTTTACCGCGCCATATTGTTCGCGCGTTCGAACGGTAACCGTCGCGCGCGACTTAACTTTTTGTGATTAACAGAACTTGCGTCGTGCATGTATTTCTCTTAGTGTTTTAAGACAGTGTGAATTCTCGTTACTCGTCGCGTTGTCATTTACAACCCGTCTTTCTCCCGGATACTGCTGCCTCCGCAGGAAAACGACTTCGCCGGTCGTTTTCAAATCTGAGTCTAGTGGAACGCGCACGCTTTTCACTTAGCGATCCAATAAGTTGGAAAGTGAAGTTCGAGTACGATCTTCGCGTTGTTTTTGGGATTTCAGGTGCTGATTCCCGGGGAAGTCATTTTAGTCTGACACCCGCGGCACCGTGTTCTAGGGCGTCGCTGCCCTGTAGTTTTTTGGGAATTTCCCCCAGAAGTCATCCCGTTACTGTACGTATATATGGGAAAATCCACCAAACTTTTAATATTCGATATTGAAGAAATAAAATAAATTTGTTGTAAAGCAAAACTCATAAGACACAGCTTACCCTATTCAAAATGTTTCGAAATTGTAAAAGAAAATAGCGTTACTTGTTTTATCAAAAAAGCCCTTTAAATAATTTAAAAGAAAATAAAAATGGACAATAAATTGAATTCACGAATAGTATGAATAATAGGGAACTTGGAAGGAATGGGATCATATTGGACATTTTTCAAAACACAAAACTTAATACGGCATTCCTAGAAATAAGACCGCTATGTGTCCTTTGTCTCTTATAAATCGTTAGAGTAAGAGAGACAGACAGTGACTTCATTGCGAATGAATACTATATAAGATTTTACATCCTTCTGACGGTATTGACGTATTCGCTCATTATTGCATATATTATTAATTTATTCGTTATTGATGTAATAGTAACAGTTGTATAATATTTTAAATTGAAATAGATAACAATTATTTGCGATTGATTTAATATTATATTGCACTATGATTTAAAAGTTTATTTATCGTACATTTTTTGAGTGTACATACTTATTTCTTTTATGATATTATTCTACGCTGAGAAAAAAAAATATAGTATATTTTCACATAAAAGTACTATACAATATAGTATTATTTGACTATGACCTTATTTTATAGTACTGTTTACATTTAAGATTATGGTCAAGATAGCTCGAAATATGTTATTGGGTACTATATTATATAGTAAATTTTGAAATATCAAAGGAATTCGAATGGAAGTATTATATTATACTAAATAAATATAGTAAGCTGTACGACAATTTAGTTACATGTACAATAATTAAGTTACTATATCTGTTTAGTCTTTTGAATTATATGAACATATTTATTATTAACATATTATAGTCCACTTTACAAGAAAACATAGTTAAGGCAATAATATTGAGTTTTACTACGTAATATAGTTAACAGTACCAACAACTTTTTTCTGAGTGTAACTTTATTTTTCGTACGTTTATATCGTTATATCAAAAAATATGATCTCACGTATTCATTAATCACTTTTAATTCTCAAGATATACATATATAAAAGTAATTGTGAAAATAAAACAATCAAACGTAGGTAGTAAAAGCTTTCAAACAGTTTTGTAGAAAATTTTTAAAATTGTTTTTTGCAAAGTCAAGTGCTTTGAAAGTTTGCATTGAAATTTGGAAAAAAAAAACAATTTGACTTGACTAATACGTGATAAATTAGAATGCTCATATCTTCGCGAATTTTTATCTTAGAAAAATTTTCAAAAAGGCATTTTGTAGCTTTTAATCACTACTTGTGATTACGCTAGTCAATTATAATATTCAAGTTATCCGCGAGAAACTCTAGAGGTTAATATGATTTTGTTTAACGATTCACGATTTAGCGATTTGTCTTTGTCTCGCTATAATATTATTCCTATGGAGTGCACACTTATAACTCAGGTATGAGTTAGTTATGTGAAAAGATATACGTGCAGCCATGAATAATTTAAAATATAAAAATGCTCCTTCGATAAACGGTTTTTTCGATAAAAAATTAAAACTGACAAAAATTCGACTACGCTCACGTTTGCTCTTATATATAATTATTGTCTGTAGGCACACTTTCTGGAGGTTGATTTATCGAAAATATGAGAAAAACGAAGATTTTACTAGGATCTTAAAATGTTTTGACGATAGGCACTTTTTTAATAGCTTACAGAAATAAAAAATTCACCCAAGTACGCACAGAAGTAATGAAAAATTGACGTTTGTTTTTAGTTTCATGAAAGTGCATTCGTTTATAATTATCTTTACGATAGCAGAACATGTTCATATAACCATAATTTAGTAAAATTTCTTTTGGTCAAAGGTGTGTAATCACTTCTTTGGAAACTATGCAACGGTAACACGAATATTAAAAGTTTGGTGGATTTTCCCGTATGTTGTTTACATGTACTGCTGATGAAAGCTACAATGTAGAAAGAAACCGAAACGACGAGTATTTTTAGTCTATAAACAAAATTTGTGAGCTACAGTAGCTTGACTCTCGGCCTTAGTGATTGACTGGCATCTCAGTTTCAAGTTTTTTAAAATTCGGAATTTTCACGTATTTACGTCACTGTAGCTGTGATGGTTCAGAACCCATCCAAAACTGTACGTCCCTATTGCTACATGATTTACTAAGTGTGGAGCTATTTGCACGCAATCGTTTTTGCAGAGCATTGCAGAGCTATGTAAAACTCATAAAAAGGACTTCAGATAGCCGTGGAAAAAAAATTGAATAACACATCTATTTACGTTCTTCTTCATTTATTTATTATACTATAATAGATTAGGATTTATGATGTTTGTTGAAATCGAATATTGTACATGAGCTACTTGGAATTTACTTGTACAGTTTTATAGGTACTTGAATACTTTTTTTCACAACTTCTAAGTATTAATAAATCTTAATCACTTAATACTGTAACCTTTACTTATAAAGCTTTTTGTTTCAGAAACCAAATTACTCTTTAAAGCATACACTCGCTGGTCATACAAAAGCAGTATCATCTGTAAAATTCAGTCCCAATGGAGAGTGGCTTGCAAGTTCTTGTAAGTAAAGTTTTTTTGTAATAAAATTGTACCCTTAACATATCGAATCCTTACAATTTATGCATAGTAAACAATTCAAATATGATTTCGAGGTTTAATTATATAGAATGTATCATTAAAACCTAAACCATACTTGATCAATGGATGATTCCATTTGAAATAGAATAACTCGAATAGGCCTTTGTCTCCAATCATTTTGGAATTGAAGAATATTATTGTTTTTTGATAGATTTTTGATTGGATTGACAGTGAATGATGATTCTTGCGTTTTCTTTAATTTACTGGTCGCACTGTCTAGTAGAAAAATTATCGACGTTTTGACTCCTGCACTGTGATCCTCTTCACGACTAATCCTCTATAATATTAAGGGGACGCCGGAGTCAATGTATTTTAAATGGAGGGTGTCGCTGCATTCAATAAAACGCGTTTTTATTATATAAATTAAAAAATTTCTTATCTTTTTGGACTTTGGAGACTTGAGCGCACTTTGGATATTAATGTTTAGTTATTTCTCAAAATCATAACTCAAACAATCAGTTAATTGCCGAGAAAACCTTGAAAAACATACGCGGGTAACATAACCTATAAATTACGAAATTGAAAGACAATAATTTTTTTGAATTTCAAAACTTGAGCGCGCTTTGTATATACATTTTAGGTATTCTCCTAAAATTTCAGTCCAATCGGTTAATGATTCAAAGAGAAAACTTAGAAAAACTTACTGACGGGACTTCGGTCTCCCCTTAAAGTGATAGGTTGGTTGATAGGTTGGTCGTTCGGAAGCACATCATCCTTTTTAATAGTGAATATCTATCTATATGAGGAAATGTTGATGACCCGGAAGCAAACCGGTAGTGTACCGGAGTTGGACCGGAAGTTAAGGAAAAACTGTATCACAACACACTATGGTACTGCCATAGAAGCATTAATATTGTTTATTTTATTTAAAATTATCGTATTTCATCTGTCTCTGTGACTTCCAGTTTCTTCCTCTCTGTCTGTAGCTTCCTTCCCTTCGATTTCTATCACTCTAGCTTTGTCTGACTATGGATGTTTTGTGGGCCTCTCACTCTCTATTCCTCTCTCTATCTCTCTTTTTATGTTGTTATCTCTCTATCTGTGTATCACTGGCTCTCTCTCTCTCTCTCTCTCTCTCTCTCTCTCTCTCTCTCTCTCTCTCTCTCTCTCTCTCTCTCTCTCTCTCTCTCTCTCTCTCTCTCTCTCTCTCTCTCTCTCTCTCTCTCTCTCTCTCTCTCTCTCTCTCTCTCTCTCTCTCTCTCTCTCTCTCTCTCTCTCTCTCTCTCTCTCTCTCTCTCTCTCTCTCTCTCTCTCTCTCTCTCTCTCTCTCTCTCTCTCTCTCTCTCTCTCTCTCTCTCTCTCTCTCTCTCTCTCTCTCTCTCTCTCTCTCTCTCTCTCTCTCTCTCTCTCTCTCTCTCTCTCTCTCTCTCTCTCTCTCTCTCTCTCTCTCTCTCTCTCTCTCTCTCTCTCTCTCTCTCTCTCTCTCTCCCCCCCCCCCCCCCCCCTGTCTCTGTCTCTTTCAGTCTGCCTGTATGTGTCTTCTGTACTGTCTTCTCGTTTATTTCTCTGTCAATGATTATATTACTATGGCTCTCTTTCTGTCTTCTGACTCTTTGTATCTGTCTCTATGTATGTCCTTCTGTATCTGCTCCCGATAACTACCTTTTAATTTATGCCTCCTTCTTTCATCGCCTCTGTCTCTATGTCTCTATCTCTATGTCTCTGTCACTATGGCTCTGTCTCTATAATTCTGACTGTTTGCATCAAGAGAATAGAATTTAAGCATTCACAGAAATCTTCTTCCATGCAATACTATTTTTATCTATTGGTTTATTTGTATTTGATTTAGTTAATAATTTTGAATAAAGTCCCACATTTATATACAGTGAAATATACATTAACAGCCTCTGATCCTCTGGATGCTAGACATTGACACATCCCACATGGATGTCAGATTGTCAGTAGAATTATGGTTTTCTCTACACTATGTCTGTTTTATCTCCCTCATTGATTCTCATATGTGTGTCCTTGTCTACACACAACACACGATGTAGAGGCAGAGTCCTGTAGAATGATTAGACTAAAAAGAAAACAAGAGCAGATAAGGTTTAATATTTTATTTAAATCCACTACAAGTAAACAAAAGTGAATCAAAATTATTGTATAAAAGAAGATGCCTGGGAATGCTTACATTATATTCTCTTGATCGATGTTGGAGCTTCAATATCTATCAGATAAGTATAAAAATTTTCAATAATATTTTACATTGTTATTTGTAAGAATTTTGATTCTTTGTGTTTGTATTTCTGTACAAGAGAAGGATCAACCGCTTTCAAACTGGGGAGCTACATATAGAGAGAAGGATAGAAATTGCGGCTTGAGGATATTGCTTATATTCAAATTGGATAACCTAATTATTAATCATGGATCGATACAATGATCTTCTCGTGTTGTAATAATGTGAATATATCATGTTGAATTGTTACTTACACTTATTTATCAGCTATATTTGAAAAGGTTGTGAAGGCGCACATTTAAAAAAAAATAAAAGTAAAATCTATAGTATATGTAGGAAGTGGTGAGGTGAGGTGAATGATATAGACACTACTTCCTACTGAAGTCTTTATTCTCTCTCTCTCTCTGGCGTGGTCCGACTGGAACAGTGGTCGGAGCGGAACTGAGCGGCGACGTCGGCGGCGCTCGCTCGCAGCATGGCTGCTCTCTCTCTCTACAGCACTATCAAGTGCCGCCACCTATCGGTTGGGGCCTACAGTACTCCCCCTGAAAGGAGAAAAGAAAAAAATAAATAATGAGTATCATTATTTTTTATCACAGGTATTTGCGAGAGTGGCGATTGACTAGTGAGAGAGATTACGAAATTGAATACAGGTAACACAAAATAAGAGTACAGTCAGCACGCAGAGAGTTACAAAATAGAGATTACAAACAGAGATTACGTGTGTTTTGAAATAAACGTAGCTTAAGATCTAAAGTTAAGAACGAACGTATTTACATCAGGTCGCGTAGCGCGATAACTAAACTAACGTGTGTTTGGTCTCTGCACCCCCTCGCGAAATGAGCAATTTTAAATGCAAAATGCGTCGACTCGATTTTTCCTGTCCCGTTTGAGAATGTTTGGGACGAACTTTACGCGCTTCGGTTGGGGTAAATGAGGTTGAGTGGAAGGGACGGGTTGAGTTGTATGTCCGTCGGTGGGAGGGGTGAGAGGTCTAGGTGAAACGGTTGGTGTCGGGTGCTGTGAGGGCTTGAGAATGCCCGAAGGCTTCGGTGTGTCCTGCACTGTGATTGAAGAGGGAGGGGTGATTGGTTCAGGAGCATCGTCCTGGGAGCCATCAGGGTCCTCTTGCAGAGTGAATGCAGGCTTTAACCGTTCGATGCTTACCGTCTTGGTTCTGCCGTTGACTTCGACGTTGAAGGTGTGATTCTCCTTGTTGCGAGAGATCACTTTGTGTGGGCCAGTGTACGGCCGTGTCAAGGCAGGTCTGATTGGCTTTTCTTGCAGCCAGACGTGTGTGCATGTGTCTAGGCCTTGGTGAAGGAAAGGTTTGGTTGCGGTCTTGTGACTAACTGGGACAGGCTTCAGCTGTCGCATGAACTCGCGAAATTTGTTATGAAACGAGCGAACGTCCGGTTCCTCCGCTGTAAATGGCGAGAAGTCACCAGGGATTCGCATAGGTTTGCCGAACACCAGGTCGGCTGGGCTAGCATCTGTGTCCAGACTGTAGGTAGTAGAGCAACCCACTCCTGATTGTTGCCGTGACATGTGAGGGCTGTTTTGATATCCCTGTGTAGGCGTTCCACCATGCCGTTGGGTGCAGGGTGGTAGGAGGTGGTTCTGACTCTGCTGATGCTTAGAACCGATAAGAGTTCCGAAAATAGTCTGGATTCGAACTGAGCACCCTGATCCGTGGTGATCGTGGTTGGTGCGCCGTAGCGGCAAATCCAGTTGTTGTAAAATGCACGTGCTCGTGGGTGCTGTCGTGTCTGCAATTGAAATGGCCTCAGGCCATCTCGAGTAACGATCGATGATGGTGAGGACGTGACTGAAACCTTGGCTGTTGGCAAAAGGTCCAACGAGATCCAAGTGTAGGTGATCGAATCTGGCATCCGGAGTGACGAAGTGCTTGGGCAAGAATTTGTTGTGTCTTGTAACTTTAGATTGTTGACAAGCCACACACGTTTTGCACCAAGAGGCGATGTCGCGGCTCATGTTCGGCCAAACATATTGTTGGTGTATGAGGCGAGTTGTGACTTTCGCTCCAGGGTGTGACAGTGAGTGAAAACTGTCGAAGACTGTTCTCCGTAGTTTTTCGGGTACGTACGGCCGAATGGAATCTTCGTAGAAATCACAGTAGAACGGCGTGTGATCAGGGCCCCATGTGAGCTTGCGAAGCTTAAGAGGGTGATCCGCAGTGCTTAGAATTTTCTTGAGTTGTTCGTCGTCCATTTGCTCCCGACAGAGCTGTGCTGGATCGAAGAACGTTGGAAGTCTGAAGGCGTCTATGTTTGCGAGGACTTTTCTGACTTGAAGGTCAGTTAGAAGTTCGGAATCGCTCCAGTCGAAGAGTGTGGGAGAAGTGAATGTGTTGATTGTGGATAAGGTATCCGCAACATCATTCTCTTCGCCGGGGATGTAGCAAATCTCCGTGTTGAACTGGGCGATGTAGGATAACCTGCGTGAGCGAATGGCTGGCATCTTGTCCGAATTTTGCTGCAAAGCATAGACTAACGGTGTGTGGTCCGTGTAGGTCTTGAATTCTGCGCCTTCAAGGTAATAGTGAAAGTGACGAATCGCCTCGTAAATAGCTGTGAGTTCCCTATCGTAGGTGGAATATTTCTTTTGCGCAGGTGTAAAGAGCTGCGAAAAGAATCCTAAGGGTTCCCACAGGTCGCCTGAGCGTTGCTCGAGGGCTGCTCCCATTTTAGTGTCTGAGGCGTCTGTTTTGAGACGTAAATCTGCGTTTTCGCTTGGGAAGGCGAAGAGCGCGAGATTGGCAACGTCATCTTTGCATTTCTGAAATGCAGATTTGGCTTCATCAGTCCAGGGAACTGGACGCTTGTCCTTTTTCTTGGCACCTTTCAGGAATTCGTTGAGAGGACGCTGCGTGTCGGCTGTATTAGCTAACAGGCGCCTGTAACTGTTCACAAGACCTAGGAATCTGCGCAATTCTTGGATGGTCTGTGGTAAGGTGCATTCTTGAATCACTTTGACCTTCTCTGGGTTGGACTTGAAGCCGTTTGGAGTGATGAGATGACCCAGGAAGACCAGTTCTGTGACGCCGAACTTGCATTTTTCTACGTTGACTTGCAGTTCATAATCGTTGAGGCGTGACAGTACCAAGTCAAGGTGTTGTTTGTGTTCCTCTTCTGAAGAGGAGGCGATCAGAATGTCGCCTAAGTAGACGAACACGAAGTCTAGGTCGCCCAATGCCGATTTGATGTAGCGCTGGAAAGTCTGCGAGGCATTATGAAATCCGAATGTCATGAGTGGAAATTCGTAAAGTCCAAAAGGTGTGATAACAGCCGTCTTGGGCACATCTTCCGGAGCTACCGGTATCTGGTGATAGGCTTGGCGAAGATCCAAGGCTGAAAAGATGTTCTTGCCGTGTAGCAAGGTCATGCAGTCGTGCATGTGCGGAATTGGGTAGCGGTCCGGAACTGTGACGGTGTTGAGCTTATGGTAGTCACCGCATGGCCGCCATTTGCCATTCTTTTTTGGTTCCATATGTAATGGACTGGCCCAAGGACTGCCTGAGGGACGACAGATGCCCAACTCGCACCATTTGCCGAATTCGGTTTTTGCTGCCTTCAGTTTAGCGGGTGTGAGGCGTCGAGCGCTCTGCGAGACCGGTGGTCCTGTCGTCAGTATATGGTGAAATACTTCCCGTTTTTTGACAGCTCGAAATTGAGCTGGTCCAAAAACGTTGGGATATTTGTTGATGATAGAGGCGTATGGGTGTTGCGGAGCCAGAAACGAGATCTGGAATGGTTGCACTGCTTTGACGAACGCAGGTGCATGTGTGCACTGGTTGCCCTCTATTAATCTCTTGAGTCTGAGATCAGGTAAGAGGTGATAGTGCGTGAGCAGGTCGGCTCCGATTATGGAATGAGGAACGTCCGCTACGGTAAAATTCCAAGTGAGCCTGTAAGGTAGGCCTATGTCTATCTGAAGGCGTGCGACGCCGAAGACGTCTATCGTGGATCCGTTAACGGCCTATAGTTTTACTTCGGCTGGGCCTCCTCGCCAGCCTTTAGGTTTCGGGATGACCGAGATGACGGCTCCCGTGTCGATTAAGAAAACTTCACCGGAGAGTTTATCTTTAACGTGGAGACGTGCAGTAATGCCTGTCCGGCTGTCAGTCTCCGCGACAGCAGGTTGCTCTAGTTTCCCTGACTGGCCGGAGCGTCAGGATTCAGGATTCTATACTCCTGACCGGGTCCACGTTTCCAATTGCACGGGAGGCAACAGTTGCGTGCCTCTGTGCCGAACTTGTGGTGGAATCGGCAAAAGCCTTTTTTGTTGTCGCGTGAGCCAGACGGCGATCTAGCGGGCGAGGAGATGCGCTTGTTTCTGGACTTGGAGCGTGAGCGTTGATTTTGTCCAGGGTGGTCGCGTAACTCGCGAATGGCCGCTATGATTTGGGCAAAACCTTCCTCCATCGAGGGAGGCGCTGGGCTGTGTGTGTTCAGAGCGTTGATGTTGTGCGACTGTTGAAGGACATCATGAGCCATGTCCGCACTTTTGAGGAGCTCTGATTCTTCTTTGTAGTTCATGACCATGACTTGAACTTGCGCTGGGAGACGAGTTCGCCATAGAGAGATGACGGTGTCTCTGGGTACGCGTCCTTGCGCTAGGCTCAGCATTTCGGCTAGAAAATCCAAAGGTCGTTTGGTGCCCATTTCTATGTTCTTGCAGAGTTTGTCCAGTTGTTGTTCTGGAGTTTCTGAATATCTCTCTGTTAGGATCTTTTTGAGATAATCGTACTTGTGACCTCTAACAAGCGTGTTGAGTTTAAATTGCAACTCACGGTGAATATCTTGGGTGAGATATCTGCCTACAAAGTTGAATTTGGCTTCGTCTTCGGTGACGTTGTGTGCCATAAATAGGTCTTGTAATTGTTTGAGCCAGCCTTGTGGGTCGTGTCTGTAGAAATTCCAGAACTGAAGGTGTCTGGTGTTGACGAAGACTGAAGAGTTGGGACCTTGAGGATGCGTTGAGGTTACTTGCACCAGGTTGTGTGTAAAGGTGTATCCAGTCGAAGGGATCGAGCCGGTAGCCACATCTGGCCAAGGATATGACTGATAGATAGGCATTCCAGTCGCAAAAGAGTGAGACGGGTAACCTGTCGACGAGATGCTCGTGGGCAAGCTCTGTGACACGCTGAGGCGGTTGCTGTAGCTAGACGTTGCCGTAGTGGTCAGAGCCGGTGACGCTGAGACTTTAGACGCTTGCGATGAGATCATGACAGGCGCAGGCATTGTTAAGGGGAATTGGTTACCCGGAGCCTGGTTTGGGTGATGTCCTCCTTGCGAAAAGGTGAGGTGCTTTTTCATGACTTTCATGAGCTCATCTAGCTTGCGGTCGATTCACTCATCCACCGCGTTCATTAGGTCGCCCGCGGTGTGTGAGGTTTGGTTGAGGCCAAAGTTGAATTGGTTCCCTCCAGCCGCCAAGTTGTTAGCGTTGGGCGTGCCGAAGGTGAACACCGAGGACGTGGTTGGTGGTGCTGGTAGATTCTGCGAGATTGCAGAAAAAGATGTTCCTGTCATTGTGTTGATTGGCGAAGTTTGTGTGGGTGTGTCGCCGCTCGACGAGGAGACTTGGTTAGACGTCTGTTAGTTGGCTGGACTATTTTTATTCACAGGCGAGTGCTCAACCATGTTTGCGGATAAAAGAGCTCTTCTTGCACTACGGGTGGTGCGGGAGGGTAGGATGGGGTAATGTGAGGTTGGATCTTGTAAGGCTTTTAGTTTCCGATTGCTCATTTAGGAGGAAATGCAGAAATCCGTGGAATGAAGTTGATACGGTGCCTAAAATTGCCTTACGCCGCTGCGTATTACAAACTCCTAGATAGTGCTCGCAGGCACATACAATAATTTAATAAACTAAACCTAAGCTAAAGCTTAAAACTAAATCACGTGTTTTTTGTTGTTTCATAAATGTCGTGGCGCGGACGAAGGCAATGCTTGATTGCAAGGAGAGTGCTGTTTCCCCTGCGTGAGTCGCTGCTCAAAGGAGAGGGAAACAACAGCTCCGCCTCGGCGACAGCATTGACGCAAGAGAAGGATTTATTGCGGACGCGTGCCGCGAGCCGAGACAATGCTGATTGTAAGGGAGAGCGCCGCCTCCCTTCGCGCGAGTCACCGCTCGAAAAAAAGGGGGGGGGGGACAAACTCTCCCGTACCGGCAGTTGCGTCGACGCAAGAAAAGATTTGCGAAATAGTCTCACTAGATAATGCGTTAGTTCGCTGCGGACGCGGAAGTGCGGAACGCAAGTTTCGAGAAATACTGTAAAAGAAGTCTTTGGAAGCGACCTTGCGTGAGAGCGAGTTTGAAAAACGCGACAGTGCACGAAAGTTGAAATGGCCGCCAAGATGGCCGTCAAGTTCTTGGAACACGTGGACGTTGCGCGCGAATTCCGAGAATTCAAGATTGCACGAGGCGCAAGTGCACCGCAATGCGCGTTGCTATCTTTGTCGGTCGCACGCTAGCTTTTGCTCGCACGCGTACCTGTACGGAATGCTGAAGTCGTTGCTTATATCGAAAGCGATGTGTCAATTGTTGCTGGGCAGCTTCGTTGCTCCACGGGTGCGGTAAAAGGCGCCGGTGACAGTGGCTTCACGCAAAGCCGCACCCGGAGGTCTGCTTTGCTGCTAGTTGAAGTGACGTTGAATGCAGCGGCGATGCGATGAAAAGGCGCCGGTGACGGTGGCTTCACGCAAGAGTCCTCGCTGCTCCCCGTTGAGTTAGTAAGGAGGAGTGATTTTGATGATGGCTTGCATCGTTCAGAGAATGTCTGTGTACGCCGGCGTGCCTGCATGCACACGACGTAGTTCGACAAAGGTCGAATTTCCCGGTATGCGCCGGTGTGCCTGCACGCATACGGGAAGTGTGGCAAAAGATTGTGGCCTTTTGCGCAGTCCCCACGTTTCTCGAGAGAAGACGTGGAGAACTGAAGTGAAAATCTGTGTGCGCCGGCGTGCCTGCACGCACACAGAGAGCAAGTCGGGCACGAGCGGACTTGTTGCTGCCCGATGCTGTGAGAGCGAGCTTGTTACGACGCGTCGCTCTGCCGCAGCCAGAAAGGCACACTGAAGGTCGCGCAGGCGAAGCTCCAAGTCGGGGTCACCAATGTAGGAAGTGGTGAGGTGAGGTGAATGATATAGACACTACTTCCTACTGAAGTCTTTATTCTCTCTCTCTCTGGCGTGGTCCGACTGGAACAGTGGTCAGAGCGGAACTGAGCGGCGACGTCGGCGGCGCTCGCTCGCAGCATGGTTGCTCTCTCTCTCTCTACAGCACTATCAAGTGCCGCCACCTATCGGTGGGGGCCTACATATATTACGATACGTGGGCCGGAAATTGGATTTCCGGTCCAAGTATTGTATACTATTTTTCTTACTCCCTGGCCGAAAGTACGTTCTGTAATTGTTAAATAATTGATAAAATTGCGTTGTTATCTGCTAGCTGTGTTTGAGTGTTAGTTTTCTTTCGGTCCGCTCGATAGTACTGCCGCCGCTTTGGGTAGCTCGGTCGATATTATCGACTGTTTTTTCTTTCGGCCCGGCGTGGAGAGCTGGTTTTTTGGCCGTCTGCTACTTGCGCTGTTACACAGATGGTTTGATGCCCGGCCGACATTTGCAAGACCGAGGCGAAGCCGAGGTTTTGCTGGTCGGGGCGGGCATCAGAAACACATTCATTAAAAAAAGAAAGAAATAAGGTCATGAAATAAGTACAATAAAGTTTGATTTTAATAATTTAAACTTTTTCAATATATTAATATTAAGTATTAATACAATAATTAATACAAGATTTACATTTAAATTAATCAGTTTTGGTTTTAATAATTTTAACTTTCAATATATTAATTTCAATATAAAACAAATTTTTGTTCGATTTTTTTCTTTACAAATGATTTTCTTTATCAGATTTGTAATTGTTAACATTTACAATGAAATTGCCGTTGATAGTACAATTTTTAATTTTAATATATTTGTTTAAAGTTGAATTTATTTGATCATTCAATGAGTTATTCTGATCTTGATTTTGATTTTTATCTCCATTCAGTGATTTATTTTGATTTTGGTTTTGATTTTTATATTGAATTTGAGGATTTAAATTTTTAAGAATTCTTTTTGATTTATTGGTGCTGGTTTGCGGTTGAAGAATTGTTGTATTGCTTGTTGTCGTAGTAGGTTTTTGATCTGAAATAAAGTTTGTTATGAATGAAAAGTAGTACAGGTAGCATCGACTCTATACATTAGTATTTTTTATGCTTACCTGAAGTTGAATTGAAGTGAATCTATTAAAAATTGCTAGATTCAATTAATATCACTCAACGTTTATTTAGTTAATAGGCTATGACCATCTCTTAAAGTTTAGGTGCATCGTAAAAGGAAAAAATGGTTTTTTCCATAAAAACATCACTTTTCAATTTTTTTGAAGAAAACAAAGTTTCTATCCATTGAGAGGGGAGCGAGGACAGTTTTACCATAAAATAACCTACTTTCAGCAATTTTTTGGCAGTCGAAAGCCTGATCAAACTTATTTTTTCTTCTCAATTTAAGGATTTTAAAGAATTATTATGATAACTCGCATCAAATTTTCTATTCTATTAAGGAGCTTCTATTTCTTGACCAAAGGGTTAAAAAAGGGTTGCGACGCTGTAAAAGAGCGTCGAAAGTAAACGCGAATGTAAGTTAGGGACCGAGCGCGAATCGAGAACGGGAGCGAAAGACAGAAAGAGCGGGCGACGCAAGTAACTCGACGGCTTCGGAGAGCGCGCCGTAGCGCCATACTCGATCGCGACGTCGAGTAGTCGCACTCGAATTTCGGTGGGCCCGCGCATGGAGGGGAGAAGCAGCGCGAGTGAGCGCAGTTCCCTTTTGGTACGCGCGCGTGACAGAGCAGAGGAGCAAAATCGTTTTCTTGTGCGTGTGCGCTGTGAGAGAGAGAGAGAGAAACGGAGAGCAGCCCAGCGTCGAGCCGGAGGCCGAGGACGATTAAGGGAGAGAAGGAGCCCAGCTGGACCCCTGCCCTGCTGCATACCCGAGCGAACGCGTCAGCAGTCCACGAGAGACGCAGACAGCAGAGAAGGTACGGAGTAGTGTCCTGCTTAGGCGGACTAGCAAGCGAGCGAGCGGGGTGCGACGTCATGCAGACGTCGTCGCCGTCGGGGCGAAATAGCGCGCGAAACCTAGTGAGTGTGTCTGTGAGAGTGAATACGCGCGCGGGGCGTAAATAAGACCATCGCGACGAACCGGGAGTGCCGAAGTGACTATCGCGCGATTCGTTCGGTGTGAGTGTGGCCGGGTAGTGGTGATCCTCTCCCAGCGGGGAGAGTCGCGTAGTCTTCGGGTAGTGGTGCTCTCCTCCCTGCGGGGAGGATAGCTGTTCGTATACGCGCGCGTGCGAGAAAGGAGAAGCCGCGGTTCCGAGGCGGCGCGTCACGCGAAGCACGCCCTGAGGAGTCTCTTAGCCGGGGATTTGTCGCGAGCGAGTGTGTGTGTGAGTGTCGCGGGTACTGTCGCGAGACCACCTGGCGCCTTGTATAAATTTGGGGTCTTGCGAATAACAAACCGAGAAAGAATACGTTTTGTCGCGGTATCCGGGACTTTGCGCCTGCGATCGCAAATTACTGGGTTATAAAATGGCGGCCCAACGTGGGGCAACGTGAACAAATCATACACGCAAGTAGATTAGTGCGATTACCATCGGGGTACGAGTAGCGAAAAGCGAGAATCAGAACGCTGCGCGTGAACGACATTGCAGGCAGAGACGAGCGCGCGTGCGCTCGCTCCGAGAATCGGCCGGCCGCGTGTCGCGCCCGAGACCTTCTGAGAATTACATCGCGCCGCGCGAGAAGTCAAGTGAGCGTTTAGTACTCGGGATTTTTTAGAAAAGCGCGTAACTAGCAGAGAGTATGGAAAACCATAAGGGCGTAATGGATTATTTATTGCAGTCTCGCGAGCGGCGGACGATTAAGAGGGATGTTGCGCGTCTGTCTACCGAGGAAATTCGCGAGGAACTCGTTAAACGCGCGTGTTCGGTGCAGGGTGATGCATTAGATTTGCACGATCGACATTTTCGCGCGCTGCTGCGGGACCTTGAGCCAGACAATGAGATGATTCCGTGGTACCCATGGGACGCCGCGGATGTTTCATTAGATAGCCGAAGTGACGTGGGCGCGATGCCGCCGCCGCGCGACCGCGTGGAGTCGGAGAAGCCGCGAGCCAAGCGCCGAGGGCGCCCGAGTAAAGCCAGTAACGAAATGGCCAAGAAACAGGCCGCCGAGCAGGCCGTGGCAACTAGCAGCCATAATGCTGAAGGCGAAGCGGAGCCGGCGCGCGATAGAGAGCTGGGCGCGGACGAAGTACAGGTGCATGTACCTGCTGAAGTTAGCGTGACTACATCGGCGGCGACCACAGCGAACGTGGTGAGGGCGAGCGTTACCGCGACTCCGCCGACAGGGGCAGCGCCGGTTAATGTGAATCGCGGGCTTTTCGTGGTAGAACACACACCGAGGCTCGAGCTCGCACCAGAGGTGAGCGAGCAATTTTGTAGAGAACAGTGGGAGTACGTGTCGGCGAGGTACGTGCGGGGAGTGAGAGGCGGAAACATGCGATTGATAGCAGCGCAGCAAAATAGAACGCCAAATCCGCCTGCGCCGACCGAACGGCCGCCGCGCACGGATAAGAGTCTATACTATACGCCGGCCGTAGATTACGATGAAATTCTCCCAGCGGGCTAGTCGGAGGGCTCGGGTTCATCCGAGGATTCGGACGATGCGTATCAGAGCGAGCTGGCTTCTGCGAGTGAGAACGAGCTGCTCGCGTACAGAGCTGCGGAGCGAATGCGTCAGTGGACCGATGAAAAAGAAAAGCGTTTATCGGCGAGCACACGTGCCGAACGAGAGCGAGCTGAACGGGTCTCGCGTGAAGCGGAACAGCACAGAGCCGCGAATGCGCGCGCGAGGGAAAGCAAAAGGCTAAATAGTGAGATTGTGAGGAAGCTAGAAAGGGAGTTAACAATAGCGCGCGAGAATGAACGTATGGTTAGGGAGCAGCAGCGTGCACTCGAGAGTTCAGCGGGTGCAGCAAGCGACTCGACTGCAATGTGCAAGCTGCCGCCGAGGACTCAGATTCGTAATGAATCAATTCTGCCAAAACACGCGAATCGAAGCAACGTTAGCATAACTAGATCCGGTGATAGCGATTCAGATTTCGAACCAGTGCGTAGGCGGAAGCGGGCCGGAGCAAAGAACAGTGGCTCACAGCGCGAGCGACGCGAGGAAAAACGCGCCTCGTCTAGGGCGACCGAGAAATTAGAGCGAGCGCGTAGGCGTACGCGCAGCGAAAAGCGTAAGAGTGGAGAGCGTATGAGGCAGGAAAAGGACAAACATTCGATTTCTTCGTCATCAGATAGCGACCGCAAGAAGACCACGCGCCGCCGCCGAAACCGCCGTAATAATAATCGCGAAGACGAAGGAATGCGCGCGGGAAAGTTAGTGAAGAATGGGGGGCTGAAGTTTAACGGCAGCGAGCCAAAAAGAACTGCGGAGGAGTTCTTTCGATAGCTGAAAAGTTGTAAGTCAGGCAACCGCGTGAGCGACGACGGGATGCTGAGCGCGTTGCCATGCGTATTCACGAGCGAGGCGGCGACGTGGTTTGACCTCGGTAAAAATCGTATGCGCACATGGAGAGCATTCGAAAAGGGTTTTCAGCGTCGGTACATAGGCGAATATGATCACCACGATCTTCTCACTGATCTACACCGCCGAACGCAGGTGAAAGGCGAGCTAATAGAGAGTTATTTAGTGAAATTCCGCTTGATCGTGTCGCTCTTTAAGAAGCCGTCGTGTGAGGATGACTTAGTAGATCTCGCGTATCGAAACTTATTGCCGGATTATCGCCGCGCGATGGCGGATAAAGTAGTAGAAACGCTAGAAGATATTGAGAAGTACGGCAGACGACTCGAGCGACAGACAGCAGTAGACAGCCGGTACGTGCCGCCGCCGCCTGCGGAAAAGATGCACGTGGAGAGTGCCGCTTTTAAAGGGGCACCGGTGAAGGCGCGCGTCGCCGCTGCCTCAGAGAACGGCGAACTACCGCCGAGCTCGGACGTAAGCGAGAAAGCGAAAGAGGCTAAGAAGCGGAAGAATAAAAAGAAAAGTGCGGCGGAGAGCGACGCGAGTGAAGTAGCTGCAGAGGTATGGGCGTTGCAGCAAGTACCTCGTGCACCGCTGAGAACGCCTGCAAGCGATGCGAAGCCGCAAATGTCGCACGGGGCACGGGAAAACAAGTGCAAACGACTCAGGGGCAGGGGTATGACAGCGCGCGCGGGCAAAAGTACACAAACGCGCAGCCACCGCACGCGCCGGAGAATCCAACACCTCAGCAAAGCCACGCGCAGGCGGGTTGGAGCACAGGCGCACAAAATCAAGGGGGCTGTACGCCGAACGCGCAGAATGGGCCGCGACGAAGCCGGGTGGACTATCGCGAAGGGAGAAATGCTGCGCCGCATGCAGATCAGGGGCGGCCGACCGAGTTTGTAGGCCCATGCTATACGTGCCAAGCCGTGGGTCATCGCGCATCACAATGCCCAGAAATAGTGTGTTTTTGGTGCCGAATGTGTGGGCATGTAGTGCGGAATTGCCCGACTAGAGCAAATGCCGCGTGTAGAAAATGCGGAGCGCCGGGTGTCACCGATGACACTTGCGCGCGCTGTGCACCTCGCCCGCTGAATCAGGGAAACGCGCAGAGCGGGGAGCAGAGGTAAATCCCGCTCCGCGCGTCGATGAAATCGTGAACGCGGAAGAGAGAAATAATACCGATAGGGGTGAGAAAAGCGAGGGAAAAGAGAGTATTAAAGTCGATGAGACGTGCCGTGAGCCGACGCGCGAACGTAGAGGGAAAGTGTGTAGTGAACAGACGCGGATGAGTAAAGGAGCAAAAGCAGTCGGCGCAAAGCCATGTAGAGCACCCGAGCGACGCGATACCGACGTAGTGGCAGTACTCGCAGACGACGCCCCTGCAGTATCAGATTTATTTTTAAATGAGAATTTTAGATCGCGCGAGTGTGAACTACCAAGCGGAACTTGACGTATGTTTAAAACGCGCGGCATAAGAGATGATGCGCGACGTATCTATAAACGTATGTCCTTTGGTTTAGCGAATGCGCCTGCGACATTTCAGCGTTTAATAGATGCGTTATTCGGACCGGAATACGAACCGCACGTTTTTGGTTACTTAGACGACATTATCATCGTGACAGAGACTTTCGAGGAGCACGTAAAGTGGCTTAAGCTAGTGTTACAGAAAATAGCCGACGCCGGGCTAGTAGTGCAGAGACAGAAGTGCGAATTCTGTTGTGATCGAGTAACGTACTTAGGATTCTTATTAGATCGCGAGGGGTTGAGGCCGGATCCCGATCGAGTCGCACCAGTACTGAATTTTCCAGCACCGCGTAATGTCAAACAGCTGCGCTCATTTCTGAGCACGATCGCCTGGTACGCGCGCTTTATTAAAAATTTCGCTGAGATTAAATTACCGCTCGCTAAGCTGCTGCGTAAAGGGCAGGAATGGGTGTGGGGAGACGAGCAAGTAGAAGCGTTCGAAGGACTTAAGAAGGCGTTGACAGAGTCGCCTGTTCAAGCGCGACCGGACTTTTCGAGACCGTTTATAATACAGTGCGATGCGAACAACTCAGCGTTAGGCGCGCTTATTTCGCAAATTTTCGACGATGGAGAGCATCCGATAGTATACGCGAGTCGCATGTTAATTGCCGCCGAGCGAAACTACTCGACAACCGAAAAGGAGTGTCTCGCGCTTATTTGGTCGATTAAAAAGTTTAGGCCGTATATAGAGGGATACAAGTTTAAAGTAATAACCGACCATAGCGCGCTGAAGTGGTTGCGTAATCTTAAGGAACCGAGCGGGCGACTCGCGCGGTGGGCGCTCGAGATGCAGCAGTGGGACTTTGATGTTGAGCATAGGAAAGGCGCATTACATCAGTTTCCTGATGCACTTTCACGCATGTATGAGGGAGTAGAGATTGAGACCGCCGCGTTCTCCGAAGTTAAAGATTCGTGGTATTTGCGCATGTTAGCTGAGGTCCAAGCGACGCCTTTAAAATACCAAGATTGGATGGTTGAGGACGGAATGCTGTATAAATACCGCATAGATCCTCTTCTCGATCCGGTAGAAAGCGGCGAGGAAAAATTAAAATTAGTCGTGCCGAGCGAATTGCGAGAGCATGTAATGAAAGATGCTTACTGCGCGCCGTCTTCGGGGCATCTGGGGATGGAGAAAACATATGATCGAATCGCTCGTGAATATTATTGGAAGGGAATGTATTACGATGTTAGTAACTTCGTGCGGGAATGCGAGGAGTGTCAGAAATATAAGGTGACGCAAACGGGGGCGAAAGGGTTGATGGGCAGCCGAATAGTCGAGTGACCGTGGGTCGTAGTAGCTGCCGACCTTATGGAATTTCCGCCGAGTAAGGGCCAATTCAAATACTTGATCGTATTTCAAGATTTGTTTACGCGCTTGTTTACGCCGTTGCGAAAGGCGGATGGAAAGTCAGTAGCGCGAGCGTTGGAGGAACTTATATTATTTAGATGGGAGACGCCGGAGTATTTTCTTACGGATAATGGACGAGAATTCGATAATCAGACCTTGCGGAAAACATTAGAGGAATACGGAGTCAAACACGTGACGACGCCGCCGTATCACCCGCAAGCCAATCCGGTAGAGCGTAGTAATAGAACATTAAAGACGATGATCGCCGCGTTCGTGGGCGCGGATCATAGGAATTGGGATGCACACATTCACGAGTTCAGACACGCGGTGAACACCGCAATGCAGGCGACGACGCGAGTATCCCCAGCATTTCTTAATTTTGGTCGGCACCCGCGACCAGTTAAGAGTTTGCGCCGTGAAAGCGAACGAGCGAGGCCGGTATTAAAAGTACCCCCAGAGGTTTGGCTTGACCGTGTAAAAAGATTAGACGCGTTGCGAGATTTAGTAGCGAAACATATCGATAAAGCGAGAGAAAAGCAAGAGCGAGAGTATAATAAAGGTAGGCGCGACGTGCGATTCAATGAGGGTGATCTAGTCATGCGGAAAACCCATCCTCTATCGAGCGGCATTAATAAGTTTTCGGCGAAGCTTGCGCCGAAGTATGAGGGGCCGTTAAAAGTCGTGGAGATACGCTCGCCGACCGTGTATATTTTGGAGAGCATCGGAGGGGATTCGCGCCGGATCGCGAAAGCGCACGTCTCAGAGCTAAAGCGTTATCTTCCTCCGAGGGCGGCACGTCCGGAATGAGCAGAACACTAACCCTGTATTTTATTTTAGGAAAATCTCCGCGATGACAGACGAGCGACCATCCACCAGCCGCAGCTGGTATGAGATGTGGCTTGAAGAGCAGAATGAGGAGGACGCAGCGCTGAGGCGCCAGAGACCGGCCGACACCGCGCTGCGCCGTCAGCGCGAGGAGCAAGTGAGCGCCGAGACTGCGGGTGGCGAACCGCCTGGAAACGTCGAAGTTGCCGCCAAAGCGACGGAGCCGGGAGATGTGAGATGCGCCGATGCATCGCCGGAGGCTGATGCTATTGCTTTGGCACCAGCATCGAGCCAGCAAGAGGAGTGGGAGCGAGCAGTAGCTACTGGCGCAGTCCCCAGGCGGCTATAGCGGCCCGAGGAACATCGGGAGATTGTGGTGGAGCCGAGCGACCGAGCAAGTGCCCAAGCTCTGAGTGAACGCCTGGACGGGGCTGCCGCGGCGCCACCGCCCCAGGAGGGAGTGGTGGACAGGATGGAGGTATGCGACGGGCCGGCCGTGGCGGAGGTGCAACGCGGGCACGGTGAGGAAACTTGGGATAGCGACGGGGACGTTGCGCCGCCCGCAGTACCACCGCCAGCCCTGCCAATTGTTGTGCCTGTGGTGGACGTGTCCCCACCGAGACGGCTCTCGAGACACGCGCGCCGACGAGCGAGGTGCTACAATCCCAATCGTCAGCTGGTGGTTGACGATTATGATCCAGGCTGGGCATCACCGCCACCTGAGGAGCCGCTTCCTGGACCGCCGGCATGGCTCCCAGTGAACCAAGAGGAATCACCTCCGAGACCTGCGGAGCCCCTCTCCCCACCGAGACAGCGGGAGGTGGCAACACCACCACGAGCCGGAATGAACTGGCGAGAGGAGCGAGGTGGGCCGAACGTGGCTGCGCAGCCGAACGGTGGAGAGCGACCAAATGTGAAGAGGCGTGGCGTGATGTTCGGTAACTTAGCGCCCGTGCCGATCGATCTCGCCGTGGACACGCCGCCCTTTGCCTGCTTTAACTGCTGACAATGGGGCCACCGGCTGAACCGCTGCCCGGAGCCGCGAGTCCTCACTCTCTGCTACAACTGCGGCCGTAGAGGTGTGGACTTGAGCAACTGCCCCAGATACAGCGAGGCCCACCGAGTCTTCCTGGAGCGGACCTACGGACACGAACGGCGAATGCGAGAGGAGCAAGAGGCTCGGGAGAGAGCAGTAGCACTGGAAGCCGAGCAGCGAAGGTGGAGAGCAGAGATGATAGAGCGCAAGCGGATAGAAGCACTGCGATGCGAGAACGAGAGGAACTGCCTCATTGAGCAGGAGCGCCGCAGAAGAGAGGCTGTTATTGCCGAAGAACAGAGCCTGCGATGGGCGAAGCATCGAGCGCAGGAAGAGCGATGACGGCGCGAGGTCGAGGAGAGGTGTTTTATGGAGCTCACCGAGGAGCGTCGTAGAAGGGAGGCTCTCCAAGCCGAAGAGCAGTATCTGCTATGGGCTGCGCAGTATCCGCGCGCCAATCTCCGTGAAGGATACACACGTGAGGTCTTCAGCGAACCTCGGAGACCGACACCCTCCGAAACTATCCGACTCTTAGACGAGCTGCGTCGTCTCCCTGACGCGGACCGAATCGCCATCCTGCGGTCGCTTAGTGCCCCGCGTTGGTAGTGCGTGCGATTACAGCAAAGTGATTGTTGCGTGTGTTACCTAATGTATATAGTAGTTTAATAGAGATCGAGCGCGCGTTTAATTTAGTGTTAATAGAGATCAAACGACGACATGCGAATAACTGTAAGACTGCGACTAATTGTAATTATGTACCTAGTTAAGAGCGTAGTTTAATAGAGATCGAGCGCACGTTTAATTTAGCTTTAATAGAGATCGACCGCGTATGATAAATAACTTAATTGCAAGCGAGCGAATGGACCGGAAATGATTGTAACGCGTGATAGTATTGGCCCTCTTTTCCTGCGGAAAAGTTATGGCCTGGGGAGGGGGAGTGCGACGCTGTAAAAGAGCGTCGAAAGTAAACGCGAATGTAAGTTAGGGACCGAGCGCGAATCGAGAACGGGAGCGAAAGACAGAAAGAGCGGGCGACGCAAGTAACTCGACGGCTTCGGAGAGCGCGCCGTAGCGCCATACTCGATCGCGACGTCGAGTAGTCGCACTCGAATTTCGGTGGGCCCGCGCATGGAGGGCAGGAGCAGCGCGAGTGAGCGCAGTTCCCTTTTGGTACGCGCGCGTGACAGAGCGGAGGAGCAAAATCGTTTTCTTGTGCGTGTGCGCTGTGAGAGAGAGAGAGAAACGGAGAGCAGCCCAGCGTCGAGCCGGAGGCCGAGGACGATTAAGGGAGAGAAGGAGCCCAGCTGGACCTCTGCCCTGCTGCATACCCGAGCGAAAGCGTCAGCAGTCCACGAGAGACGCAGACAGCAGAGAAGGTACGGAGTAGTGTCCTGCTTAGGCGGACTAGCGAGCGAGCGAGCGGGGTGCGACGTCACGCTGACGTCGCCGTCGGGGCGAAATAGCGCTCGAAACCTAGTGAGTGTGTCTGTGACAGTGAATACGCGCGCGGGGCGTAAATAAGACCATCGCGACGAACCGGGAGTGCCGAAGTGACCATCGCGCCATTCGTTCGGTGTGAGTGTGGCCGGGCAGTGGTGATCCTCTCCCAGCGGGAAGTGTCGCGTAGTCTTCGGGTAGTGGTGCTCTCCTCCCTGCGGGGAGGATAGCTGTTCGTATACGCGCGCGTGCGAGAAAGGAGAAGCCGCGGTCCCGAGGCGGCGCGTCACGCGAAGCACGCCCTGAGGCGTCTCTTAGCCGGGAATTTGTCGCGAGCGAGTGTGTGTGTGTGAGTGTCGCGGGTACTGTCGCGGGTACTGTCGCAAGACCACCTGGCGCCTTGTATAAATTTGGGGTCTTGCAAATAACAAACCGAGAGCGAATACGTTTTGTCGCGGTATCCGGGACTTTGGGCCTGCGAGCGCAAATTACTGCGTTATAGGGTTCAGTAAAGGGTTAAAGAGAGGGTTAAGTAAAGGGTTAAAAAGGGGTAAAAAAGGATTAATAAAAAGATTAAAATAAGGATTAAGTGTTGCATCCGTGTAACAGTGAATCCACATTGCATGCCGTATGCCATATGCCGTCGGAAAAATAGTTGTTGTCCGATATCTATAATATCTATGGTTACAATTTCTATAGGGCCTTCATACAGTTCTGAGGAACAGATATAAAGTACAAGAATAACATGGGTTATATATCTATATATACGAAGAACAGCAAGGAACAAGACTCTTGTTCCTTGTGTATCTCGCTGTTCCTCGTATATATAGATATACTAACCCATGTTATTTTTGTACTTTATATCTGTTCCTCAGAGCTGTGTGAAGGCCCATAGGATTTATAACAATAGAGTTATAAATCCTATAGATTTCAGACAACTTTTTTTCTGACCGCATACGGCATACGGCATACGGCATGCAATGTGGATTCACTGTAACAGAGCTGATTTTAACCTATGTAAAAGTCCGGAAGCAATGTAAACATGCACAGCTGTCATTTCATATAAACACTGTGATATTAGCATCAGCACCTTTTCTATACAAAGTGTTGTTCTTAATTTTCATTGTTTCCAACGGATTTTGGAGTGAACATTTAGTGTATTATAATACGTAAAAGTATTTTAAATCAGTTTTTAAAAGTGTTTGAATAATACGTGTGACAGTTGAATTAATGTTTTAGAAATAGCTTTTAGTACTTGAACTTTTATTGGAAACTTTATACTTATAATAACAGGGATTGATACTAAAGAAAAATTAAGTCTATATTGACTATTACAAAAAACATTTAGTGTACAGATTTAAATCAACTTTTAAAGGAAGCGAAAGATATGCTATTGTGCAGAAAAATGTTATGAAACCTTCGCTTCTGCCAGAAAGCTACCGTTATCAGCCATTGCCTGAATCTCACTATGATATAATTGACATTTTATTTTCTGAAGTAAAAACAGTTATGCACTGCAATAAATATGCATCAGTCGTATTTTCTTTATTAAGTAATAATATTATATGTGAAAAAGAATAATGAAGGACAAGTAAAGAAGTTCACCTTATCAGACATTAAAAGAAGATCAATATAGAAATGTTGCTGCTATAAACATTTTTTTCAAGCATTTGGCTATGGCGATACTGGCTTCATTACATGCATGAAGGATTTTGGATTTCTCAACACATTCTTTACTTACCTCAGTATATGTATAAGAATCTAATATATGTGGTAAAGATTATTAAAAACATATGGATTTAAAAGCACCAAAGGATCTACATATTAAACCACTTAACAAACTTGACTGACTGATGTGGATATGACTGTTACGTGTGCTCATAGCGTACAAGTCTGATAAATCGTATACTGAGGTACCAGAATATTTGTTCTAAATTTAAAATATTTTGAGCGAAAAACAATATTTTTTTGTATTTCAGGGCAGAGATGGAGTTAAGAAATAATGAAGAAGACATAAAGAAGTATTTTAGTAATTTTATCTTTAAATCTGTTTTCTACATAATGTAAAATTTTGAGCTCTGCCGTCGACTCCAGATTCAGGAACTGCATATATTTTAATGGGAGAGGTCCTAAAATTTTGGTATTTTATATGTCTATTGACTGAAGAGTTGTATGTATCCAATCATTTGATTACATAATTTTTTACGGTCAAAGATTGCTAAAAAATCTGAATTTCACTTAAATTTAAGATTTTTTAGCAATTTTTGACCGTAAAAAATTATGTAATCAGATGATTGGATACATACAACTCTTCAGTCAATAGACATATAAAATACCAAAATTTTAGGACCTCCCCCATTAAAATATATGCAGTTCCTGAATCTGAAGTCGACGGCAGAGCAAAAATTTTGAAATGGCCATATATTTCGTTAAAATCGATCAAAATTTTTTTTTTTGGGTCTCATTTTATCATAAATTGAATATATTTTTAGGATATACTTCTAAATATTTCTAATTATGAAAATTAATTTTTTTCAGGTCATTTTATGAAGAAAATTGTAAAGGTGTCTGACCCCCTTAATATTTAAAGTGGTATCCTTCGCCGATAGTCCTACATAACCACAATATGAGTAATAATTAAAAAAAGCGAAGAAATACTTATTCGAAAAACTTAAAATAATTTACAATTCGTTTGTAATATTCTTAGTAAGTTCTTGGAAATGATTTACGAAGAATCTGGAAACGATTCTTTTGTTTCCTTTCCTAAAAAAATATTTTTTCAGAATTTACATGAAAATAAACTATATGGCTTTATTGTAAGTAAAAATGAGATATAGTATAAATTAATCTTAGTGTCATCACAGTTTCAAATGAAATATATTATTTTTTAAGATCATGTTTGATTGTGGTTGATATACTACTAAAACTGGTATATAATAGAGGATATAAAAATAAATATTTATTCTAACAAACTTTAAAATAATTTATAATTCGTTTGTAATATTCTTAATATTTCTTTAGAAATGATTTATGAAGAATTTTAAAACGATTCTTTGGTTTCCTTGATGAAAAAATATTTTTTCACAGTTTACATGAAAAAAAAACTATATATTTTTATTCAAAGTGTAAATGAATTATTTTTAATTAATTTTATCGCATAGTTTAAACTTGAATATTATTTTATAAACAAAAATAAATTTTTTTTTTGTTTCACAACACTTCTTTATATACTATAACGGGGTGGATACGGAAGGGGTGAATAAAAATAGGCGATGGCATCGGGAATCGAACCCGAGCCGTCCGGGCGGGATGCGAGCGCCCTAACCACGGGGCTACCAATCGCACTGTTCCCTGGCCCTCGATTCGGTGTGATAGCCCCAGGTGCCGGTATCACTGGGCCCTACTCTTGCACCGGCTAGCGCTGTATCGCTCTTCGATGTAATACAATATTTTTTGTATAAACTTCGTTATGTGATTTTTTTTATTTTATGTTCATTATTGACTTTTCTGCGAGTAAAATTTTTAAACTTTCTTTGCTCATCACCCGAGAAAAGGCTACATATGCCTAAATACAGAATTGGGTAAGTGAACCCTAACTTTTTTAAATGAGCAAGTCTTACTGGAAATTGTTTTCTTTTCATGTGAAAAGGAACTTCTTCGATCGAAGGCGATAAATCAATTGTCGGTATCAAGACACTGATTCCAGCCTTACAACCACTTAGTATTTCAGCTAATATAGTATACTCTTTAAAATATTTTACAATTAATCTGGTTCCATTGCATAGTCCTTGGTTTACATTAAGATTTCTTAATAACATTATAACAGTACCAATTCTCAATTGTTATGTGGTGGTAATCCATTAGGTGATAAAGAATTGAGAAACTCTATAGGTAATATTGAATTAAAATTTTCATTATTTTCATCTTCAGTGGGATCTACACTTAAATATTTAGTAGGTCCATTAATTTTCTGTAAAATTTGCTTATTTAATTCCCTAACATCTGCATTTTTAGGAGCTAAAATTATACTTTCATTCAACACCGAATTTTCACAAGAAATCATTTCGTTTTCATAAATTTCGTGACTTAAATTACCATTTGAAAGAATTTCTTTATATTATATTTTTCATTAATGACATCAATTACAGTATTGAATATTGCACTATGTGCATTAGTTAAATGATGAATAAGTTCTCCAACATATCATTTAATCTTAACTCACAGCTTTCCATATCCATGTGGTTGTTAGAATTAATACATTCTAATGAAGTTAAGTTAAAATCATTTGCTGTGTAACCATGTGTTTGTAAAATTTTACTTATATGTTTTAAGGCAAACTGTTCACCTGATTTTTCATCCATTTTTGGGGGGTAAAAGTGAATTTTGTACATGTTAAATAGTTCTGCAGTATTTATAGGATGCTGGAAAACACAAATATAACTTAACAATTCATACATATTGTAACAAAATTTATATTGCGATGCTTCGTTTAAATATTTATCCCATTCTTCATAAGTTGATACTAGCTTTCTAGCTACAGCCGTTTCATAAAATATGTCATAAGTTTTATTATTATAAATTTTTAAATAATCATATGAAGTTGAACCTTTTACATTCAATAATAATAATCTCAGAAAAAAACCTTCTCGTTGTTTAGGATTAACTAAATACATTCTACTTAAAATTGATTTATTAAATTTTTTCTTTTCACCCATTTTTTAGTTTTGTTTTAAAAAATATAATAATTAGGAATATCTTAATATAAATATTGATGCGCTTCCTAATTATATTGATTGAGTTCAAACGAAGCTGTAAGTGGTCTACTTAAGTTTTTATCGATTACTTCACTTTCACAACCATCTTTGAAATAAATATTTTGTTCATTTTCATTATGAACAGGTAATTTATAAATAGCGTGAAATAATCCATAAATTTGATATTTTTATAAACAATGCATTGTTATATGGTATATTGTTTAATTTCATTGTATTTAATTTCAGTTTCAGTTAATTCATTATTTGTACATGGATCTTTTTCATTGCTATCATTGTTTAATTTCATTTCGATATAAGTACAAGCGTGTCCTTTGTAATAGTATTTAAATAAACATTTGACGCACAATACTGTTGAACACACTTCAAGATTTATATGACTATTAAACTTTAATAATAAATAAGGATCGTAAGATACGACGAACGTATTATTTGCCCATTTATTTTTCGTAAAATGAATTGTTTTTCCGTCATTTCTTCTCCTATATAATGGTCGTCAAGATGTTATTATGGTAGTGTCATTGAATTTTTTCGGAAAATTTTTAGTGCTTTGTTCTACATTTTTGTCCATACAAGGAGAATCTCGATTTTGTTGTCCGCAAGGTCCATGAATCATAAACTGTTTAACTATTTTGTATAAATTTTGATTCGTGGATTCATCTGGAATTTCAGCACTGATGATTCCATCTATTTGATCAATGTTTCGTATTTTATCTTCACTATCTGAAAAGATTAACATATGTACGTGAGGTAAATATCTTTTCTGAAACTCAATTACATAAGTTGTAACGCTCACTTTTTGAGCATTACAATTAAGTGTGAAAATACTGGAAAACTCCAGCTACGGCTGTAGGAGTTCTTTTCTGGCTAAGCATCCAGAACAGAAAAACCTAAGTTGAGGAAAGAATGCTTGGAAGAGGAGGGCCCAATCAACCCATGTAACACCCTAATTTATACTGTTACCTGTAACCTACCCTAGAAGCGAAGATAGCACTCTTGTAGAGGAGCATTGCGAGGTCCTCGTGTTGCAACCATGCCCCGCTCCTGCTGAAGATGACGTAGCTCCTGCCATCCCTCATACTAATGATGATGCTGCGATACGAGTGAGCTGGGCTCACTCTCCCCCTTGATTCTCTCTGGCACATGAAGACGGCAGCTCTGGTGTGAATCTGTAAGAGCAAAATAGTGTTAGTTAAAGAAGAAGATGAGTATTATCAAAACAGAACAAGTAGTATAAAGAAGACTTAGTATTGGAAATACATTAGATGCCAAGAGTATGTTACGCAGGAGCGCAACTGGCCTCGCTATCGACTCTGCCTCTGTGACCCTGCTGCTCACACCTGCAAATAAACAAAGATAATGTGACATTTGCATAGCACTGGATGAGTAGGAATGGAATATACCTTGTATTTCTTGCCAAGGGGAAAATGGATGCTGCTACCCAAAGGAGAAGCGGGGCTGCATCGCAGAAGAACACTTGCAGGTGAACAGCTGCACCGGTAGGGAGTGTTTATGCAGCTCAGCACTCGCTGTTCGTCTACTTGTGGCCTGCAACAAAATAAGATTGAGAATGAGTAACAGAACAAGAAGATATGAGAGTAACTTACTGATCCTACCTAGATTCATGTATACTCTTGATCAGGTGGAGCAGGACAGCTGCTAGAAGCTCCGCGCACTTGGGGGAAGTTTGTCTGCCTTTCCTCTGTCGTCGCACTATCACCTTCCACTGGGAAATACCTTGTCGTCGTCGTCGACCAGAACACCGGAGCATGCGCGCACGTAAACACAGGCTGCGCACTGCCGTCACTTGTGTCATGGGAGAGAGCAAGAGAGACAGAGAGGCGTAGTACCCGAACAAGAACGAGTGATGGCGCTCGCTTACTGGGACTTTGAGGGGCTCGTTCGTCCGTCGGCGCGCGGTGCTCGGCCACTCCATTGTGGACCCTAGCACCCGCTCGACTAAATTCGCTCCCGTGTACATACGCCATAGTATCGCGCGCATGTGAAGTCTGCTAGCTCCGTTCTCTTCTGGGCTCAACGCCGTCGAAGCCACGCAGCCTCAGCAAAGTCACGCAGCCGCAGCAAAGCCATGCAGCCTCGCGAGACCTCGCCTCCGCTTCAGGCCGCAGCCACCCGGAGCCAGCAGACACGCCTGCCAGAGTGACACCGGCGCCGTAGCTCCAGCTCCGAGCTGGTAGGTTCCATAGGCTACGGCCACCCTGTATGAGCGTCTCTCTCGCGTCGTGCGCATCGACTCTAGCTGTCACCTAGAGCCGGTTAAAATCGTAGCTTCCTTGTGTCGTCCGCGTACCGTGTCGAAACGCTCACCTGCGAGCTCGCGCTTGAATTTGCGTCCCACTCTATCGAAACCGCCTAGTCATTGCGTCGTGTAGCATTTACTTGTAGTAGACCCCATTGTAGTTAGGTTGCTAAGAATCGTCTCAGCTGGCGCTGAACCCAATTAGATCTTATATTTGCATACTTCTATTAATTTAAAGTTACTAATAAATGTTAAGAGTTATTGTTAATTGCAGTGAGTAGTCATTTCGTGCCCCTGCATTTTCCCTATCCTTGCGCTCATCTATTATTTATAATAACCTATGCATGCAATATATACATATATGAATCTGGAACATCATTATCGAAGAAATCATCAATAGCGCTGTACCTGGTCGAACGTAAGTACACCGTTATAAAGTATATGCAATTCATTTTCCAAAAATATGTTTTTTACAAATTTCTTCTTTCAACTCTTTGACTTTCTGATTGAAAACTTATCTTATATGGTAAGAAACCAATCTGGTTGTCCATATGTTTGAACCGAAACCATTGCATCTACAAAATTTTGATGCAAGGCTCTGGGACTCCCAGTAAAACTAGATAACAGAATAAACATTTTGCCAATTTTAAATTTAGTATCATTATTATCCTTTTTGTTAAGTAAATAATCCATTAATCCATTGTAGTATTCTGTCTTGATTTTCTTGTATAAAGTAAAGTCGTGAAAATTCAACTTTAACCCACGCATCAGCGACGTACTGCTGAGTTACTTTCCCTAAATGTAAAAAAGGGCTTAATTTATCTCTAATAGAAAGTTTGTACGAATAAAATTGTAGAGATTCCTAATTATTATATTTTCGAAACCCAAACTAAAAAATGGGTAAAAAGACAAAAACTTAATAAAACAACTTTAAAGGGAATGTATTTATTTAATCCTTAACAACAAGAACGTTTTTTTTTTTTTTTTAGATGATTATTATTGCATGTAAAAGGTGCAACTTCTTATGATGTTTAAAAAGCTATAATAATCTATCTTTTACCCTTTAAAACTGAATTACAAATGTATTGAAATGAAAATTAGTCGACCCATTAAACAATATTTTAGTGTTGATCATGCTGAAAAAGAAAATAATCAAAATTTATATACAATTTTACCTATAGAGTTTCTAAATTCTTTATCACCTAATGGATCATCAACGTATAAGTTACAATTGGAAATTGGAGCTGTGATATTGTTATTAGAAATCTTAATGTAAATCAAGGATTGTGCAATGGTGATTAATTGTGAAAAATTTTAAAAAGTATACTATATTAACTGGAATACTAAATAGTAAAAACGCTGATACCAGTGTCTTGATACCCAGCATCGATTTTTTTTTTGGTGATAAGCAAAGAAAATTTTAAATTTTTCTCAGAGAAAAATCAGTAATGAACATAAAATTATAAGATATAATTATTATTTCTTTATACACAAAAAATATTGTATATAAAGAAATGTTATGAAACAATCGAAATTTTTGCTTATTTATTTATCCAGATTAACTACATGGGCGTAATTCTTTATAGACATAGCTACCTATACATAAACTGGAGAAATACATTAGAATAATAACTTACATAACTAACTTACATACTTTTTAGTATCTATAAATCTATTTTAACAAATATAGAATTTATATATTAAAACAATTGGTATCTGCTCTTAAAATTAATCCTATGTTTACGCTGTTTTTAATATATTTTTTTAATTTACTCTTTAAATTTTTAGCCTTATTCTTTTTACCATAAAGTTCCTTTAGTTCATTAGGTAGGATATTAAAGGTTTTTAAAGCTATCAAATTACTATTCTTATTACTAACAGCCTTCGTTGTTTTAGGTAATTGGATACACTTATTTCTCGTCTTAGATTTACTTTGTTTATATATTTTTGACAAATCTTCGTAATGATACACTAGAGCCTCAAGCGTAAATAGTTGTCAGGCAGTGGTTTTTACTTATCAATTTCAATATTCTTGTTTGTATTTTTGTAGATGGGTTATATTGTCTTTGTATGCCCCGCCCCAGGCAATTATTCTATAATTTATCAAACAATGAAAGAAGGCATAGTATATTGTCATCAGAGTTTTTGTATCCATAAACTTTTTGATTTTTTCAAAAATATAAACTAAGTATTTTGTTTTCTTTATAATATGTTCAATGTGCTTATCCCATTTCATTTTATAATCAAATATTAACCCTAGGTATTTATGGCTCGTCGCTCTTTTGATTTTCTGTTTGTGTATATCTATTTAGATTTTTCTTGGCACACTATCACTATAGGTACCCATACCCTGCTGAAAATAATCAGCTGCGAAAACAGCTGCGAACTCAGCTGCGAATTAAGCTGCGAAAACAGCTGTGAAATCAGCTGCGATTTTGACCGCATATCACAGCTGTTTTCGCTGCTGACTTTCCGATTCTAATTTTGCTTCCTCCTAGAGAAAGCTTTGTGATAGTAAATTTTTGAGTTGTTGTAAAAACATGTTGTAATTGTGTTCCGAGGTGTTAGGAATCAAAATACATGGTTTTTGAAAAATGTCTGTATGGATGTGTGTGTGTGTGTGTGTGTGTGTGTGTGTGTGTGTGTGTGTGTGTGTGTGTGTGTGTGTGCGTGTGTGTGTGTGTGTGTGTGCGTGTGTGTGTGTGTGTGTGTGTGTGTGTGTGTGTGTGTGTGTGTGTGTGTGTGTGTGTGTGTGTGTGTGTGTGTACGCCTGAATCTCAGCTTCTACTCGGTCGATTTTGATCGGACAGGTCTCATTTTTTTTGTTTTTTTTTTTGCGTGATAGCGGGTCAAAAATCCGTTTTTTGATTGGGGCGATGCGTTTTTGTTTTTTTTTTCAAATTTTCGATTTTCTCAAAACTGTTTTTTGATTTTTTTTTAATGATAGGATCGAGTTATTCGAATCTGATGGGTAGCGTTCGAAAGAGAATTAAAATACCTATATTTTCTAAAAAAAAAGTTTCTAGCTATCACGGTTCTTTTATTATTAACAAAAACGTGTTCTTTTTAGAAGCTTATAACTCTTAAATTTAACGGTCAATTTTTTTGAGAAAAATCATGATAATACAGAATATAAATAGCTATAATCTGTTTAAATTTGAATACATTCTGTAGGCTAGATTTTGATTAAAAAATTGAAAAATGAAAAAAATCAGTTTTGTATGTCCAACAATTACAAGAGTAAAATTGACTTGATGGCTTCAAAATTCCTTTTAGAGTTAGATTTTTTATAGTTTTCGGTCGTGTTCTTTGGGCAAAATGATTGGTCCATAAATTTCAGAGATATTTAAGGTTAAAAATTTTTTGATATTTTTTTAAAATCGTAATTTCTCGAGAACGGCTCTATGTATCTGAATGGGGTGGGTGGCATTCGAAAGAGAATTAAAATACCTATATTTAAAAAAAAAAAGTTCTAGCTATTACGGTTCTTTTGTTGTTAACAAAAACGTGTTTTTTTTAGAAGCTTATAACTCCTAAACTTAACGGTCAATTTTTTTGAGAAAAATCATGATAATACAGAATATAAATAGCTATAATCTGTTTAAATTTGAATACATTCTGTAGGCTAGATTTTGAGTAAAAAATTGAAAAATGAAAAAAATCAGTTTTGTGTGTCCAACGATTACAAGAGTAAAATTGACTTAATGGCTTCAAAATTCCTTTTAGAGGTCGATGTTTTATAGTTCTCGGTCGAATTCTTTGGGCAAAATGATTGGTCCATAAATTTCAGAGATATTTAAGGTTAAAAATTTGTTGACTTTTTTTAAAATCGTAATTTCTCGAGAATGGCTCTATGTATCTGAATGGGGTGGGTGGCATTCGAAAGAGAATTAAAATACCTATATTTTCTAAAAAAAAAGTTCTAGCTATCACGGTTCTTTAGTTATCATCAAAAACAAAAACGTGTTTTTTTTTTTTAAACTCATAATTCCTATGATGTTATCATCAGTATTTTTTTAATTTTTAAAAAACCAACCAACAAAATGAATTAAAATGTTTAAAAATTGTATCTATTATAATCTATTATAATTATGAATTATGCATTATGAATGCATTATATTCTGCATTATTATAATTTATTTGTGAGTTATGAACTTTTTTAAAAAAACACGTTTTTGTTAATAACAAAACAACCGTGATAGCTATTTGTTTTATTATAAAATATAGATATTTTACTTCTATTTCAAATGATAATTTTATTTATCAGCTCAAAATTTGTATAAATTTGATATAAATAAATAATAAATAAATAAATAAATTTAAAAATTAACAATTTTTAATATTCATAAATGAATATAATTATAATTATGCAATAAATTTTTTAAAAAATTATAAATTTTGTTATTAAAAATTAATTAAAGGAATCAACAAATTACGGTTGAGGAAGCTACGGGCCAATGAATTGGCAGCGGTTTTTAAATATATTGGTGAAAATATTAACTAGATAATAATAAATGCGTTTATTCAATGCCTTCTTCAACAATGAGATTTTAAATGTTCTGATACGAAAATACTTTAATTTATCATAAATATATGCCAAACGTTTACATTTTAAAATTTCTTATTTTACAATATATTATTCTATCAAGTCACGAATATTGATTGAGCAACATTATTGTAAATAATACACATTTAACGTTATTTTCAATAATTTTTATATACGTTTAAAGGATGCACAATTTTGCAATAGAAATTTAAATAATAAAACATTAACTTTCGTACTACCATACTTAGAGTTTGTTGGTTATGTTTTCTCTTTCTTCAATCTTTGAAAAACTTTTAATTATGAAGTATATGTATTTTGTGAATTATGAATTAGGCAAAACGAATCACCTATTACGTAAATTGGGCAAGAGAAATGAAAAAATCTTTGTGAAAATGTATTAAATATCAGTGTTTCACAATCGGGACATACTCAATATATATATTATTTTTAATAAAATGTGTTTCCATATAGTCAAAATATTTTAAATAAATTTGAGTATCACTAACTGGAATCCTATTAACTGTAAATAATTATTTTCACTATGTTGGAGTATTACTAACTTGGATACTTATGACTATGATACGTCTCCATATATATATGTGCGTACCAATATTCACACATCTATATACATATACTCATACACGCTCTCACGGCTGTTTAAAGCCATAAGCAACGTGTCATGAGTCGCGCTCGTGCTACAACAGCGCGACGCACGATTCCGTTCGTTCGTTGTACATAACTAATATAATTCACCAATAAATATATAGTATAGTTAAGCTACCGTTATCTCATTTGCGAGACTATCCAATTTCTTGCATCCCGAACTTCATAAGAATTTTATCTGTGCTACGACATTGCCCCAAGGCAAGATAATCGTAGTAGTTCAAATTTTGTCCAGCTACGCACGAGAGATCTATGATTCTAGACCTTTGAGCTAGCTGAGCTACCTTAGAGGCCGTCACGTGAGGACACTCTACTATAAATCTATCCCAATTTTTATGCACGCTACAATTCGGAGTAAACGCTTTCGGCCTGGAGAGGAGGTACTCGAGTCGTCGAGTTACATATTATTAATTGAAAATAATTATGTACTCTATAACACGGCTTAATCTACAAATCTGAATATCTTCTTAATTCTTTATTATTATTATTTTTTAATTCAACGTTTAAATTTTCAAAAATTTCACCGACTTTCAACTAATTGCCTATCATCTTTTTCATTATCTATCATAATTTTGTTATAAGAGGATATGATACAATGAAACAAGATATGATACTGTTACAATATACGGTACACTGTCGACACGGTCTACGACATATGTCTTTTTCTACAAAGTTTATTTTTAAGCAATTTTGCTCATTTCTTAAGCACAATTTCCTCGTTTCGGTCACGCCAGCGTCAATTACAATTTAATTTGATCTGATTTAGCTTATCATGAGCGTCATTTAAGCTTTACTTTTTTCTCATCACTTTTTTATGATAAAATGAGAATAACTTTATACATAGAAAATTGTAACAAATTTTAAATAAAATATTACTCTTTATAAAATGGTAATTATTTTTTATTTATTGTCAAAAATCAATTCATCCTCACATCAAATATTAATCAATTGAAAAGCCAATCAACCAACAATAGCCATAATATTTCTTAGATCAAATGTATAAATTTGAAAATATTACATTTCGATACTAGTGCGTGAAAGTGATTTTTTTGTCCTCAGGCCGCAAAATGAATTTTTGCGGCCCATATAGAGGCCGCGAAATAATAAATATAAGGCCTAGGCCACAAAATACATTTAGTATTTCGCGGCCTCTATACGATGCGCGGAAAGTCATTTTGTGGCCTTTGCACAAAAAAAAAGTAACTGCTACCACGAACGCAAAATGTATCATTCCCTCGAGTGCGAGCTTTGGCGGCCTCGCTGCGCTCAGCCCCAAAGCTCGCACTCGCCAAGAATGATACATTTTGCGTCCTTGGTACATAATCTACTATTATCCTCGTTTGAACGTTTGCGCCAGAGCGAAGCGAATCCATTGAAATAAGATGTGTTATTAATCAAATTTTTATCACGATTATTTTTTATTTTTATTAAAAAAAATATATAAAATAGTACATTACTTAAAAAGTGCGAAAAATTGATGATAATACGAGTCGTCCGAGTCAAGAATCATTAAACCAGAGAGCAGGTAATGCAGATTTAGTACATAATCTGATCACATTTATTTTTCTTTATTTTTTTAACCGACTTAATAATATCCGCTCGGGCCGACAAAAATATGGGTAGATAAGAAATTTTAAGACCTTTCGGGAAATGGGCCTACTTCCGACCGATATCCAAACCGGGAGACGAAAAAAATAAGTTCGATTTTTCCATATTTTTCTTCATTTTTTTTACCGACTTAATAATATCCGATCGGGCCGATAAAAATATGGGTAGATAGGTAATTTCAAGACCTTTCAGAAAATGGATCTACTTCCGACCGATATCCAAACCGGGAGACGAAAAAAATAAATTCGATTTTTCCATATTTTTCTTTTTTATTTTTTAAATACTTAATATTACCCAGTCAACTATATAACTGAACTTGCACTACTTCAAAATAAGCTTTATGTACCTGCCAAAGATAAACTTGATATCTCCGGCCAGTTACGATTTATGCTGCAGACAAATTTATAAGACACGCACGCACGCACCGATATACATACACGCAGACATTTTCTAGAAAACGCATATGAGGCGTTTCACGTCAACTCTCCCAGCGTGGCGCGAGCTCGAAATCTTGTTATTTCCAACTCATGTTTATGATACTTAAATGTACTTAAAAAAATTGTTTTATAAGCGTTTCCGATGTATTTTTCCTCAGCTTTCTAATGATGTAGACAGTTTTTTCGGAATTTTTCATTTTCACCTTCAAAAACTACAAAACATCTTATACCTCAGAAAGTATATTTTTAATATTTTTTTTACCATTTAAATCGAAAGCTGAGCATTTTTTTACATAGAAAATGATTTTTTTCAAAATTTGCTCAAGATGTTTTCTTCGAGAAATAGAGCCCAAAAGAGTAGATGCAACGTCTTTTTTGCGCTCCGTACCGCGCGGTACGTCGCGTAGACTAGGTCTGTCTCGCTACATAATAACGTTTAATCATAATCTTTACCCGTTCTTTCGAATTCTTTAATAAAATTCTTTAATCTAATGAAATTCTTTAATTTAATGAAACTATACTATATTTTGTTCTCAGCGTACATTAAAATTCAAAAAACCATTTTTAAGTTCTGAATATCATATCTTCCCGAGAATAACTGTTAAAAAAAACAAAGAAAAATTATCTGCACTGAGAAAGAAGCGTTGGTATAACTACTATATTGATGTTAGTTATGAAACTCTATTTTTTTATAAAATAACCAATAAAATATTATTAATGCATTATAAAGAATTCGAAAGAACAGGTAAAGATTATGATTAAAGGTTATTAAGTAGCGAGACAGGCCTAGTCCATGCGACGTACTGCGCGGTACCGGGCGGAGGAAAGACGTTGCGTCTACTCTTTTGGGTTTTATTTCTTGAAGAAAACATCTTGAGAAATTTTTGAAAAAAAAATCATTTCCTATGTAAAAAGTGCTCAGCTTTCGATTTAAATGGTAAAAAAAATCTTAAAAATATACTTTTGAGATATAAGATGTTTTGTAGTTTTTGAAGGTGAAAATGGAAAATTTCGGAAAAACTGCCTACATCATTAGAAAGCTGAGGAAAAATACATCGGAAACGCTTATAAAACAATTTTTTTAAGTACATTTAAGTATCATAAACATGAGTTGGAAATAACAAGATTTCGAGCTCGCGCGCCGTGCTGGGAGAGTTGACGTGAAACGCCTTATATTTCGACTCAAGGAGCTCAGAAATATTGAAAATCATCCAGATCTCGAGGCCGAAAAATTTCACAGTTACCAAGCTTTCTCTTTGAGAGAGCAAAAATCATGTGCCTACATGTGAAACCCCGTCTTTTCTTGTTTTATAATACGGTCACAAAATGAAATTTATGCACCGATTGTGGAACAGTCAATTCAATAAATAAAATCAAATAATAATTGTAAATTTATGAAAATAGTTCGAAATATGTTCATAGGTTATCGGTTAATACATTTTATTTGGTATGAAATGAACAAAAAACCTTAAAATACAACTAAGGAAAGCCGGCGTCTGAGTTAATGATTTCAAATTTATCAATGGCGGATTAGCTGTGCTTACGTAACCTTGATCCATGGCAATTTCTGGAAGAAATATTAGCGAGAAAATTTGTCTGACACTAATAAACTCTGGGGTGGTGATATTTTTATCGATATTTTTAGTGTCTTTTTCGCTATTTTAGCCATTTTACACCCCGGAAAGGAAAGGCTCCGGTACGATTTTCATATCGGCAATTTTTTTATAAGACTATGGCAACATCTGGAAGAAATATCAGCCATGAAATTCGTCTGAAATTAATAATCTCCCGAGTAGCGATTTTTTTATCGATATTTTTCGTGTATTTTTCAATACTTTAGCTCCTTTACGGAAACGCACCGGTTCGATTGTCTTATCACCAATTTTTGTAGAAGGCCAAAGCAACAGTCTCAAGATATATCAGTCATAAAATTTGTCTGAATTTTAAATACTCTGCTGGTATCAATTTTTGTTCTCATGCATTGTCTCACCGGGGTGGTTTTTGGGATAATTTGGGGGGATTATTACTTTTATATAAAGACATAACTTATTTTGCAGTTGGCACATGTTTTATGCATATGTCTAAGAGATAATATAAAAAAAAACCGACTTTGGAAATTTTCGATATTTCATTCACGATGAACGTTCAGAACATCAAACACATGAATTATTTTTCAACTCACACCCCTATCTAATCGACTATTTGGAAGTATTCCAGGGATTCAACATGGTCGCCAATTTTTCACTTGTACAGTTTTATCGCCAGAATCCACAAGCAACAATAAAATCGGGGAAAAAACCAAAAGCAACGAAAACAGAATCTTTTTTCCGCTTCCACCCCTATATAATCGAGTATTTGGGGGTGTTCCGGGGATTCACTTTGGTCGCCAATTTTTTTCTGGTACAGTTTTATCGCCAGAATCCATATGCAACAAATAAAAACGGGAAAAAAACCAAAAGCAACGAAAATAGAATTTTTTTTTCCATGTGCACTCCTATATAATCGACTATTTGGGGGCGTTCCGGCGATTAAATTCGGTCGCCAATTTTTTTTTCGTAATCTTTTATCGCCAGAATCCATAAGAAACAATAAAATCGGGAAAAAACCAAAAGCAACGAAAATAGAATTTTTTTTCCACTTCCACCCCTATATAATCGACTATTTGGGGGTGTTCCGGCGATTCAATTTGGTCGCCAATTTTTTTCTGGTACAGTTTCATCGCCAGAATCCTTAAGCAACAATAAAATCGGGGAAAAAACCAAAAGCAACGAAAATAGAATTTCTCTCCATGTTCACCCCTATATAATCGACTATTTGGGGGAGTTCCGGGGATTCAATTTGGTCTACAATTTTTTTTCCGGTAATGTTTTATCGCCAGCATCCATGAGCAACTATAAATTTGGGGAAAAAACCAAAAGCAACGAATATACAATTTTTTTCCACTTCCACCGGTATATAATCGACTATTTGGGGGTGTTCCGGGGATTCAATTTGGTCCCCAATTTTCGTCTGGTACAGTTTTATCGCCAGAATCCATAAGCAACAATAAAATCGGGGAAAAAACCAAAAGCAATAAAAAAATAGAATTTTTATTCCCCTTCCACCCCTATATAATCGACTATTTGGGGGTGTTCCGAGGATTCAATTTGGTCGCCAATTTTTTTCTGGTACAGTTTTATCGCCAGAATCCATAAGCAACAATAAAATCGGAGAAAAAACCAAAAGCAACGAAAATAGAATTTTTATTCCACTTCCGCCCCTATATAATCGACTATTTGGGGGTGTTCGGGGGATTCAATTTGGTCGCCAATTTTTTTCTGGTACAGTTTTATCTCCAGAATCCATAAGCAACAATAAAATCGGGGAAAAAACCAAAATCAACGATAATAGAATTTTATTTCCATGTGCACCCCTATATAATCGACTATATGGGAGTGTTCCGGGGATTCAATTCGGTCGCCAATTTTTTTTCTGGTAATGTTTTATCGCCAGCATCAATAAGCAACAATAAATTCGGGGAAAAACCAAAAGCAACGAATATACAATTTTTTTTCCACTTCCACCGCTATATAATCGACTATTTGGGGGTGTTGAAATAAAATGAATTATTTTTTTATTTCGTTGCACCCCAACGTTGCAAACTTCAGACCCATTTCACTTCCAACCCTATACAATCGACTATTTGGGGGTGTTCCGGGGATTCAATTTTGTCACCAATTTTTTTCTGGTACAGTTTCATCGCCAGAATCCATAAGCAACAATAAAATCCGGGAAAAACCAAAAGCAACGAAAATAGAATTTTGTTTCCACTTCCATCCCTATATAATCGACTATTTGGGGGTGTTCCGGGGATTCAATTTGGTCGCCAATTTCTTTCTGGTACAGTTTTATCGCCAGAATCCATAAGCAACAATAAAATGGGGAAAAAACCAAAAGCAATGAAAATAGAATTTTTATTCCACTTCCACCCCTGTATAATCGACTATTTGGGGATGTTCCGGGGATTCAATTTGGTCGCCAATTTTTTTCTGGTATAGTTTCATCGCCAGAATTCATAAGCAACAATAAAATCCGGGAAAAACCAAAAGCAACGAATATCGAACTTTTTTTCCACTTCCACCCCTATATAATCGACTATTTGGGAGCGTTCCGGGGATTCAATTCGGTCGCCAATTTTTTTTCTGGGAATGTTTTATCACCAGCATCCATAAGCAACAATAAATTCGGGGAAAAACCAAAAGCAAGGAATATACAATTTTTTTTCCACTTCCACCGCTATATAATCGACTATTTGGGGGTGTTCCGGGGATTCAATTTGGTCGCCAATTTTTTTCTGGTACAGTTTCATCGCCAGAATCCATAAGCAACAATAAAATCCGGGAAAAAACCAAAAGCAACGAAAATAGAATTTTGTTTCCACTTCTACCCCTATATAATCGACTATTTGGGGGTGTTCCGGGGATTCAATTTGGTCGCCAATTTTTTTCTGGTACAGTTTTATCGCCAGAATCCATAAGCAACAATAAAATCGGGGAAAAAACCAAAAGCAATGCAAATAGAATTTTTATTCCACTTCCACCCCTATATAATCGACTATTTGTTTCGGGGATTCAACATGGTCGCCAATTTTTTTCTGGTACAGTTTTATCGCCAGAATCCACAAGCAACAATAAAATCGGGGAAAAAACCAAAAGCAACGAAAACAGAATCTTTTTTCCGCTTCCACCCCTATATAATCGAGTATTTGGGGGTGTTCCGGGGATTCACTTTGGTCGCCAATTTTTTTCTGGTACAGTTTTATCGCCAGAATCCATATGCAACAAATAAAATCGGGAAAAAAACCAAAAGCAACGAAAATAGAATTTTTTTTTCCATGTGCACTCCTATATAATCGACTATTTGGGGGCGTTCCGGCGATTAAATTCGGTTGCCAATTTTTTTTTCGTAATCTTTTATCGCCAGAATCCATAAGAAACAATAAAATCGGGAAAAAACCAAAAGCAACGAAAATAGAATTTTTTTTCCACTTCCACCCCTATATAATCGACTATTTGGGGGTGTTCCGGCGATTCAATTTGGTCGCCAATTTTTTTCTGGTACAGTTTCATCGCCAGAATCCTTAAGCAACAATAAAATCGGGGAAAAAACCAAAAGCAACGAAAATAGAATTTCTCTCCATGTTCACCCCTATATAATCGACTATTTGGGGGAGTTCCGGGGATTCAATTTGGTCTACAATTTTTTTTCCGGTAATGTTTTATCGCCAGCATCCATGAGCAACTATAAATTTGGGGAAAAAACCAAAAGCAACGAATATACAATTTTTTTCCACTTCCACCGGTATATAATCGACTATTTGGGGGTGTTCCGGGGATTCAATTTGGTCCCCAATTTTCGTCTGGTACAGTTTTATCGCCAGAATCCATAAGCAACAATAAAATCGGGGAAAAAACCAAAAGCAATAAAAAAATAGAATTTTTATTCCCCTTCCACCCCTATATAATCGACTATTTGGGGGTGTTCCGAGGATTCAATTTGGTCGCCAATTTTTTTCTGGTACAGTTTTATCGCCAGAATCCATAAGCAACAATAAAATCGGAGAAAAAACCAAAAGCAACGAAAATAGAATTTTTATTCCACTTCCGCCCCTATATAATCGACTATTTGGGGTGTTCGGGGATTCAATTTGGTCGCCAATTTTTTTCTGGTACAGTTTTATCTCCAGAATCCATAAGCAACAATAAAATCGGGGAAAAAACCAAAATCAACGATAATAGAATTTTATTTCCATGTGCACCCCTATATAATCGACTATATGGGAGTGTTCCGGGGATTCAATTCGGTCGCCAATTTTTTTTCTGGTAATGTTTTATCGCCAGCATCAATAAGCAACAATAAATTCGGGGAAAAACCAAAAGCAACGAATATACAATTTTTTTTCCACTTCCACCGCTATATAATCGACTATTTGGGGGTGTTGAAATAAAATGAATTATTTTTTTATTTCGTTGCACCCCAACGTTGCAAACTTCAGACCCATTTCACTTCCAACCCTATACAATCGACTATTTGGGGGTGTTCCGGGGATTCAATTTTGTCACCAATTTTTTTCTGGTACAGTTTCATCGCCAGAATCCATAAGCAACAATAAAATCCGGGAAAAACCAAAAGCAACGAATATCGAACTTTTTTTCCACTTCCACCCCTATATAATCGACTATTTGGGAGCGTTCCGGGGATTCAATTCGGTCGCCAATTTTTTTTCTGGGAATGTTTTATCACCAGCATCCATAAGCAACAATAAATTCGGGGAAAAACCAAAAGCAAGGAAAATAGAATTTTGTTTCCACTTCTACCCCTATATAATCGACTATTTGGGGGTGTTCCGGGGATTCAATTTGGTCGCCAATTTTTTTCTGGTACAGTTTTATCGCCAGAATCCATAAGCAACAATAAAATCGGGGAAAAAACCAAAAGCAATGCAAATAGAATTTTTATTCCACTTCCACCCCTATATAATCGACTATTTGTTTCGGGGATTCAATTTGGTCGCCAATTTTTTTCTGGTACAGTTTTTACTCCAGAATCCATAAGCAACAATAAAATCGGGGAAAAAACGAGAAGCAACGAATATAGAATTTTTTTTCCACTTCCACCCCTATATGATCGACTATTTGGGAGCGTTCCGGGGATTCAATGCGGTCGCCAATTTTTTTTCTGATAATGTTTTATCGCCAGCATCCATAAGCAACAATAAATTCGTGGAAAAATAAAAAGCATCGAATATACCATTTTTTTTCTACTTCCACGGCTATATAATCGCCTATTTGGGGGTGTTCCGGGGATTCAATTTGGTCGCCAATTTTTTCTGGTACAGTTTTATCGCCAGAATCCATAAGCAACAATAAAATCGGAGAAAAAACCAAAAGCAACGAAAATAGAATTTTTATTCCACTTCCGCCCCTATATAATCGACTATTTGGGGGTGTTCGGGGGATTCAATTTGGTCGCCAATTTTTTTCTGGTACTGTTTTATCTCCAGAATCCATAAGCAACAATAAAATCGGGGAAAAAACCAAAAGCAACGAATATACAATTTTTTTTCCACTTCCACCGCTATATAATCGACTATTTGGGTGTGTTGAAATAAAATGAATTATTTTTTTATTTCGTTGCACCCCAACTATGCAAACTTCAGACCCATTTCACTTCCAACCCTATACAATCGACTATTTGGGGGTGTTCCGGGGATTTAATTTTGTCGCCAATTTTTTTCTGGTACAGTTTCATCGCCAGAGTCCATAAGCAACAATAAAATCCGGGAAAAAACCAAAAGCAACGAAAATAGAATTTTGTTTTCACTTCCACCCCTATATAATCGACTATTTGGGGGTGTTCCGGAGATTCAATTTGGTCGCCAATTTTTTTCTGGTACAGTTTTATCGCCAGAATCCATAAGCAACAATAAAATCGGGGAAAAAACCAAAAGCAATGCAAATAGAATTTTTATTCCACTTCCACCCCTATATAATCGACTATTTGTTTCGGGGATTCAACATGGTCGCCAATTTTTTTCTGGTACAGTTTTATCGCCAGAATCCACAAGCAACAATAAAATCGGGGAAAAAACCAAAAGCAACGAAAACAGAATCTTTTTTCCGCTTCCACCCCTATATAATCGAGTATTTGGGGGTGTTCCGGGGATTCACTTTGGTCGCCAATTTTTTTCTGGTACAGTTTTATCGCCAGAATCCATATGCAACAAATAAAATCGGGAAAAAAACCAAAAGCAACGAAAATAGAATTTTTTTTTCCATGTGCACTCCTATATAATCGACTATTTGGGGGCGTTCCGGCGATTAAATTCGGTCGCCAATTTTTTTTTCGTAATCTTTTATCGCCAGAATCCATAAGAAACAATAAAATCGGGAAAAAACCAAAAGCAACGAAAATAGAATTTTTTTTCCACTTCCACCCCTATATAATCGACTATTTGGGGGTGTTCCGGCGATTCAATTTGGTCGCCAATTTTTTTCTGGTACAGTTTCATCGCCAGAATCCTTAAGCAACAATAAAATCGGGGAAAAAACCAAAAGCAACGAAAATAGAATTTCTCTCCATGTTCACCCCTATATAATCGACTATTTGGGGGAGTTCCGGGGATTCAATTTGGTCTACAATTTTTTTTCCGGTAATGTTTTATCGCCAGCATCCATGAGCAACTATAAATTTGGGGAAAAAACCAAAAGCAACGAATATACAATTTTTTTCCACTTCCACCGGTATATAATCGACTATTTGGGGGTGTTCCGGGGATTCAATTTGGTCCCCAATTTTCGTCTGGTACAGTTTTATCGCCAGAATCCATAAGCAACAATAAAATCGGGGAAAAAACCAAAAGCAATAAAAAAATAGAATTTTTATTCCCCTTCCACCCCTATATAATCGACTATTTGGGGTGTTCCGAGGATTCAATTTGGTCGCCAATTTTTTCTGGTACAGTTTTATCGCCAGAATCCATAAGCAACAATAAAATCGGAGAAAAACCAAAAGCAACGAAAATAGAATTTTTATTCCACTTCCGCCCCTATATAATCGACTATTTGGGGGTGTTCGGGGATTCAATTTGGTCGCCAATTTTTTTCTGGTACAGTTTTATCTCCAGAATCCATAAGCAACAATAAAATCGGGGAAAAAACCAAAATCAACGATAATAGAATTTTATTTCCATGTGCACCCCTATATAATCGACTATATGGGAGTGTTCCGGGGATTCAATTCGGTCGCCAATTTTTTTTCTGGTAATGTTTTATCGCCAGCATCAATAAGCAACAATAAATTCGGGGAAAAACCAAAAGCAACGAATATACAATTTTTTTTCCACTTCCACCGCTATATAATCGACTATTTGGGGGTGTTGAAATAAAATGAATTATTTTTTTATTTCGTTGCACCCCAACGTTGCAAACTTCAGACCCATTTCACTTCCAACCCTATACAATCGACTATTTGGGGGTGTTCCGGGGATTCAATTTTGTCACCAATTTTTTTCTGGTACAGTTTCATCGCCAGAATCCATAAGCAACAATAAAATCCGGGAAAAAACCAAAAGCAACGAAAATAGAATTTTGTTTCCACTTCCATCCTTATATAATCGACTATTTGGGGATGTTCCGGGGATTCAATTTGGTCGCCAATTTTTTTCTGGTATAGTTTCATCGCCAGAATTCATAAGCAACAATAAAATCCGGGAAAAACCAAAAGCAACGAATATCGAACTTTTTTTCCACTTCCACCCCTATATAATCGACTATTTGGGAGCGTTCCGGGGATTCAATTCGGTCGCCAATTTTTTTTCTGGGAATGTTTTATCACCAGCATCCATAAGCAACAATAAATTCGGGGAAAAACCAAAAGCAAGGAAAATAGAATTTTGTTTCCACTTCTACCCCTATATAATCGACTATTTGGGGGTGTTCCGGGGATTCAATTTGGTCGCCAATTTTTTTCTGGTACAGTTTTATCGCCAAAATCCATAAGCAACAATAAAATCGGGGAAAAAACCAAAAGCAATGCAAATAGAATTTTTATTCCACTTCCACCCCTTTATAATCGACTATTTGTTTCGGGGATTCAATTTGGTCGCCAATTTTTTTCTGGTACAGTTTTATCTCCAGAATCCATAAGCAACAATAAAATCGGGGAAAAAACGAGAAGCAACGAATATAGAATTTTTTTTCCACTTCCACCCCTATATGATCGACTATTTGGGAGCGTTCCGGGGATTCAATGCGGTCGCCAATTTTTTTTCTGATAATGTTTTATCGCCAGCATCCATAAGCAACAATAAATTCGTGGAAAAATAAAAAGCATCGAATATACCATTTTTTTTCTACTTCCACGGCTATATAATCGCCTATTTGGGGGTGTTCCGGGGATTCAATTTGGTCGCCAATTTTTTCTGGTACAGTTTTATCGCCAGAATCCATAAGCAACAATAAAATCGGGGAAAAAACCAAAAGCAACGAATATACAATTTTTTTTCCACTTCCACCGCTATATAATCGACTATTTGGGTGTGTTGAAATAAAATGAATTATTTTTTTATTTCGTTGCACCCCAACTATGCAAACTTCAGACCCATTTCACTTCCAACCCTATACAATCGACTATTTGGGGGTGTTCCGGGGATTTAATTTTGTCGCCAATTTTTTTCTGGTACAGTTTCATCGCCAGAGTCCATAAGCAACAATAAAATCCGGGAAAAAACCAAAAGCAACGAAAATAGAATTTTGTTTTCACTTCCACCCCTATATAATCGACTATTTGGGGGTGTTCCGGGGATTCAATTTGGTTGCCAATTTTTTTCTGGTACAGTTTTATCTCCAGAATCCATAAGCAACAATAAGATCGGGGAAAAAACGAGAAGCAACGAATATACAATTTTTTTTCCACTTTCACCCCTATATGATCGACTATTTGGGAGCGTTCCGGGGATTCAATTCGGTCGCCAATTTTTTTTCTGATAATGTTTTATCGCCAGCATCCATAAGCAACAATAAATTCGGGGAAAAATAAAAAGCAACGAATATACCATTTTTTTTCCACTTCCACCGCTATATAATCGACTATTTGGGGGTGTTCCGGGGATTAAATTTGGTCGCCAATTTTTTTCTGGTACGGTTTTATCTCCAGAATCCATAAGCAACAATAAAATCGGGGAAAAAACGAAAAGTAACGAAGATAGAATTTTTTTCCCCTTTCACCCCTATTTGATCGACTATTTGGGAGTGTTCAGGGATTCAATTTGGTCGCCAATTTTTTTCTGGTACAGTGTTATCGCCAGAATCCATAAGCAACAATAAAATCGGGGACAAAATCAAAAGCAACGAAAATAGAATTTTTCTCCACGTCCACCCCTATACAATCGACTATTTTGGGGGTGTCGCGGAGATTCAATTTGGTCGCCAATTTTTTTCTCGTAATGTTTTATCGCCAGTAACCATAAGCAACAATAAATTCGGGGAAAAACCAAAAGCAACGAATATACAATTTTTTTTCCACTTCCACGGCTATATAATCGCCTATTTGGGGGTGTTCCGGGGATTAAATTTGGTCGCCAATTTTTTTCTGGTACGGTTTTATCTCCAGAATCCATAAGCAACAATAAAATCGGAGAAAAAACCAAAAGCAATCGAAAAATAGAATATTTATTCCGCTTCCACCCCTATATAATCGACTATTTGGGGGTGTTCCGGGGATTCAATTTGGTCGCCAATTTTTTCTGGTACAGTTTTATCGCCAGAATCCATAAGCAACAATAAAATCGGAGAAAAAACCAAAAGCAACGAAAATAGAATTTTTATTCCACTTCCGCCCCTATATAATCGACTATTTGGGGGTGTTCGGGGGATTCAATTTGGTCGCCAATTTTTTTCTGGTACTGTTTTATCTCCAGAATCCATAAGCAACAATAAAATCGGGGAAAAAACCAAAAGCAACGAATATACAATTTTTTTTCCACTTCCACCGCTATATAATCGACTATTTGGGTGTGTTGAAATAAAATGAATTATTTTTTTATTTCGTTGCACCCCAACTATGCAAACTTCAGACCCATTTCACTTCCAACCCTATACAATCGACTATTTGGGGGTGTTCCGGGGATTTAATTTTGTCGCCAATTTTTTTCTGGTACAGTTTCATCGCCAGAGTCCATAAGCAACAATAAAATCCGGGAAAAAACCAAAAGCAACGAAAATAGAATTTTGTTTCCACTTCCACCCCTATATAATCGACTATTTGGGGGTGTTCCGGGGATTCAATTTGGTCGCCAATTTTTTTCTGGTACAGTTTTATCTCCAGAATCCATAAGCAACAATAAGATCGGGGAAAAAACGAGAAGCAACGAATATACAATTTTTTTTCCACTTTCACCCCTATATGATCGACTATTTGGGAGCGTTCCGGGGATTCAATTCGGTCGCCAATTTTTTTTCTGATAATGTTTTATCGCCAGCATCCATAAGCAACAATAAATTCGGGGAAAAATAAAATGCAACGAATATACCATTTTTTTTCCACTTCCACCGCTATATAATCGACTATTTGGGGGTGTTCCGGGGATTAAATTTGGTCGCCAATTTTTTTCTGGTACGGTTTTATCTCCAGAATCCATAAGCAACAATAAAATCGGGGTAAAAACGAAAAGCAACGAAGATAGAATTTTTTTCCCCTTTCACCCCTATTTGATCGACTATTTGGGAGTGTTCAGGGATTCAATTTGGTCGCCAATTTTTTTCTGGTACAGTGTTATCGCCAGAATCCATAAGCAACAATAAAATCGGGGACAAAATCAAAAGCAACGAAAATAGAATTTTTCTCCACGTCCACCCCTATACAATCGACTATTTTGGGGGTGTCGCGGAGATTCAATTTGGTCGCCAATTTTTTTCTCGTAATGTTTTATCGCCAGTAACCATAAGCAACAATAAATTCGGGGAAAAACCAAAAGCAACGAATATACAATTTTTTTTCCACTTCCACCTATATATAATCGACTATTTGGGGGCGTTGCGGGGATTGAATTTGGTCGCCAATTTTTTTTCTGGTAATGTTTTATCGCCAGCATCCATAAGCAACAATAAATTCGGGGAAAAAACCAAAAGCAACGAAAATAGAATTTAATTCCATGTGCACCCCTATATAATCGACTATTTGGGGGTGATCCGGGGATTCGATTTGGTTGCCAATTTTTTTCTGGTACACTTTTATCGCCAGAATCCATAAGCAACAATAAAATCGGAGAATAAACCAAAAGCAACGAAAATAGAATTTTTATTCCACTTCCGCCCCTATATAATCGACTATTTGGGGGTGTTCGGAGGATTCAATTTGGTCGCCAATTTTTTTCTGGTACAGTTTTATCACCAGAATCCATAAGTAACAATAAAATCGGGGAAAAAACCAAAATCAACGATAATAGAATTTTATTTCCATGTGCACCCCTATATAATCGACTATTTGGGAGCATTCCGGGGATTCAATTCGGTCGCCAATTTTTTTTCTGGTAATGTTTTATCGCCAGCATCAATAAGCAACAATAAATTCGGGGAAAAACCAAAAGCAACGAATATACAATTTTTTTTCCACTTCCACCGCTATATAATCGACTATTTGGGTGTGTTGAAATAAAATGAATTATTTTTTTATTTCGTTGCACCCCAACTATGCAAACTTCAGGCCCATTTCACTTCCAACCCTATACAATCGGCTATTTGGGGGTGTTCCGGGGATTTAATTTTGTCGCCAATTTTTTTCTGGTACAGTTTCATCGCCAGAGTCCATAAGCAACAATAAAATCCGGGAAAAAACCAAAAGCAACGAAAATAGAATTTTGTTTCCACTTCTACCCCTATATAATCGACTATTTGGGGGTGTTCCGGGGATTCAATTTGGTCGCCAATTTTTTTCTGGTACAGTTTTATCTCCAGAATCCATAAGCAACAATAAGATCGGGGAAAAAACGAGAAGCAACGAATATACAATTTTTTTTCCACTTTCACCCCTATATGATCGACTATTTGGGAGCGTTCCGGGGATTCAATTCGGTCGCCAATTTTTTTTCTGATAATGTTTTATCGCCAGCATCCATAAGCAACAATAAATTGGGGGAAAAATAAAAAGCAACGCATATACCATTTTTCTTCCACTGCCACCGCTATATAATCGCCTATTTGGGGGTGTTCCGGGGATTAAATTTGGTCGCCAATTTTTTTCTGGTACGGTTTTATCTCCAGAATCCATAAGCAACAATAAAATCCGGGAAAAAACGAAAAGCAACGAATATAGAATTTTTTTCCCCTTTCACCCCTATTTGATCGACTATTTGGGAGTTTTCAGGGATTCAATTTGGTCGCCAATTTTTTTCTGGTACAGTGTTATCGCCAGAATCCATAAGCAACAATAAAATCGGGGACAAAATCAAAAGCAACGAAAATAGAATTTTTCTCCACGTCCACCCCTATACAATCGACTATTTTGGGGGTGTCGCGGGGATTCAATTTGGTCGCCAATTTTTTTCTCGTAATGTTTTATCGCCAGCAACCATAAGCAACAATAAATTCGGGGAAAAACCAAAAGCAACGACTATACAATTTTTTTTCCACTTCCACCTATATATAATCGACTATTTGGAGGCGTTGCGGGGATTGAATTTGGTCGCCAATTTTTTTTCTGGTAATGTTTTATCGCCAGCATCCATAAGCAACAATAAATTCGGGGAAAAAACCAAAAGCAACGAAAATAGAATTTTTATTCCCCTTCCACCCCTATATAATCGACTATTTGGGGGTATTCCTGGGATTCAATTTGGTCGCCAATTTTTTTCTGGTACTGTTTTATCTCCAGAATCCATAAGCAACAATAAAATCGGGGAAAAAACCAAAATCAACGATAATAGAATTTAATTCCATGTGCACCCCTATATAATCGACTATTTGGGGGTGATCCGGGGATTCGATTTGGTCGCCAATTTTTTTCTGGTACACTTTTATCGCCAGAATCCATAAGCAACAATAAAATCGGAGAATAAACCAAAAGCAACGAAAATAGAATTTTTATTCCACTTCCGCCCCTATATAATCGACTATTTGGGGGTGTTCGGAGGATTCAATTTGGTCGCCAATTTTTTTCTGGTACAGTTTTATCTCCAGAATCCATAAGCAACAATAAAATCGGGGAAAAAACCAAAATCAACGATAATAGAATTTTATTTCCATGTGCACCCCTATATAATCGACTATTTGGAAGCGTTCCGGGGATTCAATTCAGTCGCCAATTTTTTTTCTGGTAATGTTTTATCGCCAGCATCAATAAGCAACAATAAATTCGGGGAAAAACCAAAAGCAACGAATATATATACAATTTTTTTTCCACTTCCACCGCTATATAATCGACTATTTGGGTGTGTTGAAATAAAATGAATTATTTTTTTATTTCGTTGCACCCCAACTATGCAAACTTCAGGCCCATTTCACTTCCAACCCTATACAATCGACTATTTGGGGGTGTTCCGGGGATTTAATTTTGTCGCCAATTCTTTTCTGGTACAGTTTCATCGCCAGAGTCCATAAGCAACAATAAAATCCGGGAAAAAACCAAAAGCAACGAAAATAGAATTTTGTTACCACTTCCACCCCTATATAATCGACTATTTGGGGGTGTTCCGGTGATTCAATTTGGTCGCCAATTTTTTTCTGTTACAGTTTTATCTCCAGAATCCATAAGCAACAATAAAATCGGGGAAAAAACCAGAAGCAACGAATATACAATTTTTTTTCCACTTTCACCCCTATATGATCGACTATTTGGGAGCGTTCCGGGGATTCAATACGGTCGCCAATTTTTTTTCTGATAATGTTTTATCGCCAGCATCCATAAGCAACAATAAATTTGGGGAAAAATAAAAAGCAACGAATATACCATTTTTTTTCCACTTCCACCGCTATATAATCGCCTATTTGGGGGTGTTCCGGGGATTAAATTTGGTCGCCAATTTTTTTCTGGTACGATTTTATCTCCAGAATCCATAAGCAACAATAAAATCGGGGAAAAAACGAAAAGCAACGAAGATAGAATTTTTTTCCCCTTTCACCCCTATATGATCGACTATTTGGGAGTGTTCAGGGATTCAATTTGGTCGCCAATTTTTTTCTGGTACAGTGTTATCGCCAGAATCCATAAGCAACAATAAAATCGGGGACAAAATCAAAAGCAACGAAAATAGAATTTTTCTCCAGTTCCACCCCTATACAATCGACTATTTTGGGGGTGTCGCGGGGATTCAATTTGGTCGCCAATTTTTTTCTCGTAATGTTTTATCGCCAGCAACCATAAGCAACAATAAATTCGGGGAAAAACCAAAAGCAACGAATATACAATTTTTTTTCCACTTCCACCTATATATAATCGACTATTTGGGGGCGTTCCGGGGATTCAATTCGGTCGCCAATTTTTTTTCTGATAATGTTTTATCGCCAGCATCCATAAGCAACAATAAATTGGGGGAAAAATAAAAAGCAACGCATATACCATTTTTCTTCCACTGCCACCGCTATATAATCGCCTATTTGGGGGTGTTCCGGGGATTAAATTTGGTCGCCAATTTTTTTCTGGTACGGTTTTATCTCCAGAATCCATAAGCAACAATAAAATCCGGGAAAAAACGAAAAGCAACGAAGATAGAATTTTTTTCCCCTTTCACCCCTATTTGATCGACTATTTGGGAGTTTTCAGGGATTCAATTTGGTCGCCAATTTTTTTCTTGTACAGTGTTATCGCCAGAATCCATAAGCAACAATAAAATCGGGGACAAAATCAAAAGCAACGAAAATAGAATTTTTCTCCACGTCCACCCCTATACAATCGACTATTTTGGGGGTGTCGCGGGGATTCAATTTGGTCGCCAATTTTTTTCTCGTAATGTTTTATCGCCAGCAACCATAAGCAACAATAAATTCGGGGAAAAACCAAAAGCAACGACTATACAATTTTTTTTCCACTTCCACCTATATATAATCGACTATTTGGAGGCGTTGCGGGGATTGAATTTGGTCGCCAATTTTTTTTCTGGTAATGTTTTATCGCCAGCATCCATAAGCAACAATAAATTCGGGGAAAAAACCAAAAGCAACGAAAATAGAATTTTTATTCCCCTTCCACCCCTATATAATCGACTATTTGGGGGTATTCCTGGGATTCAATTTGGTCGCCAATTTTTTTCTGGTACTGTTTTATCTCCAGAATCCATAAGCAACAATAAAATCGGGGAAAAAACCAAAATCAACGATAATAGAATTTAATTCCATGTGCACCCCTATATAATCGACTATTTGGGGGTGATCCGGGGATTCGATTTGGTCGCCAATTTTTTTCTGGTACACTTTTATCGCCAGAATCCATAAGCAACAATAAAATCGGAGAATAAACCAAAAGCAACGAAAATAGAATTTTTGTTCCACTTCCGCCCCTATATAATCGACTATTTGGGGGTGTTCGGAGGATTCAATTTGGTCGCCAATTTTTTTCTGGTACAGTTTTATCTCCAGAATCCATAAGCAACAATAAAATCGGGGAAAAAACCAAAATCAACGATAATAGAATTTTATTTCCATGTGCACCCCTATATAATCGACTATTTGGAAGCGTTCCGGGGATTCAATTCAGTCGCCAATTTTTTTTCTGGTAATGTTTTATCGCCAGCATCAATAAGCAACAATAAATTCGGGGAAAAACCAAAAGCAACGAATATACAATTTTTTTTCCACTTCCACCGCTATATAATCGACTATTTGGGTGTGTTGAAATAAAATGAATTATTTTTTTATTTCGTTGCACCCCAACTATGCAAACTTCAGGCCCATTTCACTTCCAACCCTATACAATCGGCTATTTGGGGGTGTTCCGGGGATTTAATTTTGTCGCCAATTCTTTTCTGGTACAGTTTCATCGCCAGAGTCCATAAGCAACAATAAAATCCGGGAAAAAACCAAAAGCAACGAAAATAGAATTTTGTTACCACTTCCACCCCTATATAATCGACTATTTGGGGGTGTTCCGGAGATTCAATTTGGTCGCCAATTTTTTTCTGTTACAGTTTTATCTCCAGAATCCATAAGCAACAATAAAATCGGGGAAAAAACCAGAAGCAACGAATATACAATTTTTTTTCCACTTTCACCCCTATATGATCGACTATTTGGGAGCGTTCCGGGGATTCAATACGGTCGCCAATTTTTTTTCTGATAATGTTTTATCGCCAGCATCCATAAGCAACAATAAATTCGGGGAAAAATAAAAAGCAACGAATATACCATTTTTTTTCCACTTCCACCGCTATATAATCGCCTATTTGGGGGTGTTCCGGGGATTAAATTTGGTCGCCAATTTTTTTCTGGTACGATTTTATCTCCAGAATCCATAAGCAACAATAAAATCGGGGAAAAAACGAAAAGCAACGAAGATAGAATTTTTTTCCCCTTTCACCCCTATATGATCGACTATTTGGGAGTGTTCAGGGATTCAATTTGGTCGCCAATTTTTTTCTGGTACAGTGTTATCGCCAGAATCCATAAGCAACAATAAAATCGGGGACAAAATCAAAAGCAACGAAAATAGAATTTTTCTCCAGTTCCACCCCTATACAATCGACTATTTTGGGGGTGTCGCGGGGATTCAATTTGGTCGCCAATTTTTTTCTCGTAATGTTTTATCGCCAGCAACCATAAGCAACAATAAATTCGGGGAAAAACCAAAAGCAACGAATATACAATTTTTTTTCCACTTCCACCTATATATAATCGGCTATTTGGGGGCGTTGCGGGGATTGAATTTGGTCGCCAATTTTTTTTCTGGTAATGTTTTATCGCCAGCATCCATAAGCAACAATAAATTCGGGGAAAAAACCAAAAGCAACGAATATACAATTTTTTTCCACCTCCACCGCTATATATTCGACTATTTGGGGGTGTTCCGGGGATTCAATTTGGTCGCCAATTTTTGCTCCTACAGTTTTATCTCCAGAATCCATAAGCAACAATAAAATCGGGGAAGAAAGGAAAAGCAACGAATATCGAATTTTTTTCCACTCCCCCCCCCCTATATAATCGACTATTTGGGAGTGTTCCGGGGATTCCATTTGTCTGCCAATTTTTTTCTGGTACAGTTTCATCGCCAGAATCCATATGCAACAATAAAATCGGGGACAATACCAAAAGCAACGAAAATAGAATTTTTTTTTCCAGGTGCACCCCTATATAATCGACTATTTGGGAGCGTTCCGGGGATTCAGTTCGGTCGCCAATTTTTTTCTCGTAATGTTTTATCGCCAGCATCCATAAGCAACAATAAAATCGGGGAAAAAACCAAAAGCATCGAATATACAATTTTTTTCCCACTTCCGCCTCTATATAATCGACTATTTGGGGGTGTTCGGGGATTCAATTTGGTAGCCAATTTTTTTCTGGTACAGTTTTATCTCCAGAATCCATAAGCAACAATAAAATCGCGGAAAAAATGAAAAGCAACGAATATAGAATTTTTTTCCACTTTCACCCTTATGATCGACTATTTGGGAGTGTTCCGGGTGTTCAATTTGGTCGCCAATTTTATTCTGGTACAGTTTTATTGCCAGAATCCATAAGCAACATTAAAATCGGGGAAAACCAAAAGCAACGAAAATAGAATTTTTGTTCCACTTCCAACCCTATATAATCGTCTTTTTGGGGGTGTTCCGGTGATTCAATTTGGTATGGTCGACAATTTTTTTCTGGTACGGTTTTATCGCCAGAATCCATAAGCAGCAATAAAATCGGGAAAAAACCAAAAGCAATGAAAATAGAATTTTTTCTATGGACTGATCGCCGTAAAGGGTGCTTTGGGGGTGTCTTGTTTTTGATCTTTTTTTTTTTTTTTATGTATTTAATCTTTTTCGATGATAATAAGCTGCGTCCAGTTGGAAAAATCCGATCTTTCAAAAATCGATTTTTCGTTGGATCCTAACGTTGCAAACTTCAAACTCATGGGGAATAGAAGTGGAGGCGCCGACCCGTGTACACGCGAGCAAGCGAGCGAGAGATAGAGATGGTGATTCCGCGTCGCGTGTGCCACGAGAGCGAGGAAATAGCGAGCGAGGAGCCGTCAGTGAGTCAGCCTGCCGACCCTACCCAGCGAGAGCGAGAGAGAGAGAGTGCAACTACTGTAGGAGCGACAGAGAGCGAATGAGAGTCGAGTGCACCGGCTGCTCTTTCTACACGTAATTTTTCTGCTCTCATCTCTCGCGCTTATTGTAAAGGCTTTCACGGAAATGGCCCCGTGCAAGTTTGCAAGTTTTCTGTGCAGTGTACGTGCATGTGCGTGTCAGCCCGCCGTACTTTAACACCGCGCGCGAGAACAGCAGCTTCGCCGCGCGCCGTAACGTTTACGCGTTTGAATTGTAACTGTCGCGCGGAAACTAACTGTTTGTTTGAATAACACTTGCGTAGTGTATGTAAATCTTAAGTGTTTTTTAATACAGTGTTAATTACCGTTACTTGTCGCGTTGTTATTTGTACAACCCGTCCTTCTCTCGGACACCGCCGCCTCCGCGGGAAAACGGCTCCGCCGGTCGTTTTTACATTTGAGTCTAGCGGCCGCGCGCTTTACTCTTCTAGCGCTCGCTTTTCACTCAGCGATCCAATTAGTTATAAAGCCAAGTTTGCGTGCGATCTTAGCGTTGTTTTTGGGATTTCAGGAGCAGATCATTTTAGTCTGACACCCGGGCAGGTCATTTTAGTCTGACACCCGCGGCACCGTGTTCTAGGGCATCGCTGGCCTGTGGCTTTTTGGGATTTTCCCCCATTAGCCATCCTGTTACAGTATATTATAATGATGTTCCATGCAATAATAAGCAATACGATTATTTAAATAATTTTGGAACCCAAGTATCTGGGGTACATGAGGTCCATGTACATAAGGGAGTCACGTAAACATGCAACAATAAGCAAAACGATTATTTAAATCATTTTGAAACCCAAATGGGGGACATGAGGTCCACGCATATAAGGGAGTCATGTAGACATGCAACAATAAGCAAAACGATTATTTAAATAATTTTTAAACCCAATGTTGTATTTTCGGCCTGGGTAATTTGAATTATAGTATATGCACCAAGCGAGCAAAACAGGCAAATTTTTCTCTCCGAAGATGCGTAATGTACTCTTCTTTAGGTATTATAGACTACTGTATTAAATTACATGTTCAATTGAAAAATAATATTTTATTGAAAAAATTTAAATCTACAGTAAAGTTAACATATTACATTCTAGATTATATTTAATGTATTTTCAAAATTAAAGTTGGGGTTGACGAGAGGAGCGAATAGGAGGTACCCCTCCTAATATATATATATATATATATATATATATATATATATATATATATATATATATATATATATATATATATATATATATACACTAGGGGTCCCCCCCTACTCGCTCCGATCGTCAACCCCCATTTTAAGTAACAACCCATTTCTTCTATTTTTCCCACATAACGCAAGAGGTAAATAAATGAATGCGTTTTTTTTAGTGGTATCCCGATTAGGCCTAATCCACATTTAAATAAATATCATATATAATTTTTATTTTGATATTGAATAAGATATTTTTCTTACTCGCCCACCCGAAAGTACGTACTTCCGGCCCGCATCTCCGGGCCGAAAGAGAAACTTTCGCATCCTATTTTAGACCAACCGCGCGCTCTGTTTGGCTGCCGAAATTTCCTGACCCGCGGCGCTTGAGCGGCCGCGCGCATGTCCGACGAAAGATGTTTGTGCGGTGTGAAGGCTAGACACGTACGAAATAAACAGAGGAAAGTACACGGGTGACGAGAAAAAAGAGTTAAATGAAATAAAAAGTGGTGTTGTTTGATCGTGGTCATTGTTTTTTCCTCTTGTTTCCTACAAGTACTTTCGAGTCGTGTAGAAACAATTAAGTAAACGTACGGATGGGAGCGTCCGAGGAAAATATGTTTGTGTTGTGTGAAGGTTAGACACGTACGAAATAGGCAGAGGAAAGTACACGTGTGACGAGAAAAAAGAGTTAGTTGAAATAAAAAGTGGTGTTGTCTTTTTTTAATGAATGTGTTTCTGATGCCCGCCCCGACCAGCAAAACCTCGGCTTCGCCTCGGTCTTGCAAATGTCGGGCGGGCATCAAACCATCTGTGTAACAGCGAAAGTAGCAGACGGCCAAAAAACCAGCTCTCCACGCCGGGCCGAAAGAAAAAACAGTCGGTAATATCGACCGAGCTACCCAAAGCGGCCGACAGAGGCAGTACTATCGTGCGGGCCGAAAGAAAAACTAACACTCAAACACAGCTAGCAGACGACAACGCAATTTTATCAATTATTTAACAATTACAGAACGTACTTTCGGCCGGGGAGTAAGAAAAATAGTATACAATACTTGGACCGGAAATTGGATTTCCGGGCCGTGCGTGGTATGACGCCCGAGGCGAAGCCGAGCTGCTGTTATAATGTACTATTATAACAGCATTTAAATACTTCTATTATATATATTTTTTATTATGTAATTCTTTTTAATATATAAAAGTATTATTCACGATAAAAATTTTGATTTGATCCATACTTAAATAAATTTCATGTACAATTTGCATTTAGTCGTTGATTAGGCGCCTCCACTTAAGATCTTATAACAATTTCTACTTTATTTTATACTGCTATTTCGTATATTTCATATTGAGAAATTTGTTTTTTGAACAGATAAGAGTATGTTTATGTTATCAAGTTTGATTTAAAAATCTTTTGTTCTAATTTATTTTTATTATTTTATGTATTAAACTGAAACTTAAATAAATTTCGTATACCGATTACATTAAGCTATTGACTTAGATCTCTTATAATATCGTTTAAACAATTTATCATTTATTTTATACTCTTATTGCGTTTATTTTATATTGTGAAATTTATTTTTGGATATATAAAGGCATATCCATGTTAAAAATTTTGATTTAAAACTCGTTTCTTTGATTTTATTTGTATTTTTATATGGATCAAATCGAAACTTAATTAAATTTTATATACAATTTTCATTTAGCTAATCATTAAAATCTCTTAATATCATTGAAATAATTTCTCCTTTATTTTATACTGTTATTGCGTATATTTTATATTGAGAAATTTGGTTTTTGAATATATATGAACATATTTAATAAATATATGCAATGTATACACATATTTACTTATATAACTAAATTTTTTTATAATTATCAAGAATTTCTTCCCAAACTATATTTTCAATTTCTAATGAATTTTCTAAATTATTTTGTATGTATATGTTATCTGGATTTCTACACCTTGATAAAGCAACATATAATTGATCGTGTGAGAATAATTGCCTTTTGATGTATAACCCTACATAATCAAAACTTTGTGCCTGAGATTTATTAATGGTCATGCAAAATACTAATATTAATGGAAACTTTTTTCTATAAAGAATAAAAGGTAATGAAGAAGATTCTCCTGTATTTAATGTAATTCTAGGAATAAAATAGTATATTATGATACTTGTTTTTTTGTGCGAGGGCGACAAACTCCGCTCGTGCGGGAATCACCTACGCAGCGCATGAGTTTCGTATACTACTTCTCCTATCGAGTTGTGCAATGTTGAAGCCTGCACACGCACCTGCGCGTGCAAACCACCACTCTTCCACATGCTGAGACGTGCGTGTAGAGAAGATGTAAGAAGAAGTAGCTGGGCGTGTGGGAATGAATCATTCCCGCACGCTCAGTTACTTTTCCACACGCACATCTCAGCGTGTGGAAAAGTGGTAGTTTGCGCACGCAAATGCGTGCCCAAACTCGAACATTGGACGCGATAATAGGAAAACTCTATTACCTACTTTTTCTCCTGTTAATATTTCCGCTTCAATATTGTATTTAAATAATTTGGTTATTCTAAGTTTAGTACCGTTACACAAACCTTTGTGTATACTCAAATTTCTAATTAACATAACAATAGCATTAACTTTTAAATCTAATTTATGAGGTGGCAACCTTCATAAATATTTTTAATAATGAATCTAACGGCTATTCGGGCAAAGATAAGGGAGGTAACTAACTTATCAAGCATTTTCTTTATATGTGTTTAAATACATTTTTAAATTTTAGAAGCTATTTGAAACATTAGTGCAGTCAAGAATTTTTTAGAAAGGAGAATACATGGAAAGGTAAGGTGGTAAAGGTAAAGGTACAGGATAAAAAACGAGAACGAAAAAAATACACTTTACAAAGGTAAAGGTATAGGATAAAAAACGAGAACGGAAACAAAAACTTCATAAATATTGTTTAATGTTTCTATTGGAAAAAGTATACGAATGTTATTATCACTTTGATCAACACCTTTATGAGTCGCATAATCTGTACTGTAATAAGTCTTTTTATCACCATTTAATAACATTAAAATTTTTTCATTCAAAAATTTAATGTCTTCATTATGAGGTGCTAAAATATCACGATCATGATCATTTATTTTATTAATATTTTTATAAATTTGTAAGCAAACATCGTTAGTTCTCCAATTATTAGGTACTATAAAAGGATTTATATTACCGTCTCAAATTTGTTATAATAATTTCGAGAATTCATTATTCTGGGAACGAATATTGTGCTTTAATTTGAAAATTTTAAATAA